>CM071962.1:16350000-16517500 GCA_036784905.1 Acrossocheilus fasciatus | reverse complement strand
AGATAGATAGATAGATAGATAGATAGATAGATAGATAGATAGATAGATAGATAGATAGATAGATAGATAGATAGATAGATAGATAGATAGATAGATAGATAGATAGACTTTGTTTTTACTGTAATTTCATGAATGCAAAATTTTATTTGCAGGCTTTTCAAACTCAATATGCCGCATCCTGCCGAAAACAAAAAACAAAAAAAAAAACAGCCGTTCTTGTTATTGAAGGTGCAATAATCCAGGTCTTGCACAATTGATCTGAATTATTGCGTTAATTAAAATGTGTATTGTGAAAAACTCCACATGGACCAAACACACTTATGTAATTACTTCAGGGAACATGAATTAATTTTGAAGAACTGGACAGAGGCCAGATTGTGGAGCTGGGTTATTGAAGCTCTCCCCAAATCTATCCAAGGCCTCTTTGTACGGCTGTGCCCAGATTCACTAATTAGTGCAGGCAGGGATGGCGCTTCACAAACGCACTACAGACAGATGAACCCAGATGGAGACGTTGATAAATCGCTTTACCGTCTCCTCTTAACAAATCAATGGAGATATAGGACCAATAAATCAATACAAGTATCCATAATATTGTAAAAATATGAATGCGGTTTCTTTTTTACACAATGAACAAATACAATTTTTATATCTCAAATTTTGTGTTATTGATGAAATGCAGTGTGCTAAAAATTACATATTATGTTTAATAAATGCCTAAGACATAGGGGAGACTGGGGCAAGTTGTCACAATTTTTATTCCTGTGAATATTTCTCTTCTAAAATGAAGGCCAAAATGTGTCGGAAGGAAAAAAAAAATAGTATGCAGTCACACTCCTCTGAGAAATTAAGACAGTCAGTGCAGGAGAATGTGGTATAGCTACTACATTAGTATTTTATTCCACATTAAACTTTTACTCCCTGTGCAGCAGTGTGAGCTCAGAACCGCCTCACATGGGCTTTTTGCAATGTCAAATGTCTTATCTTCTGTCATAAGGGAATTTCAAGACAGATTAATGCAAAAAATTATTTTTTAATCAGCATTTTTATCTAGTAAAAAGTATTTTCTTGTAAAAATAAAAATCAAACAATCTTTGAGAAACATAATTGCATAAAATACTAAGACTGGGGCTACTTTCAACAGCTATTTTATATATACATATATATATATATATACCAAGATTTTAAGGAATGAATTATATAATAATGGTCATTAAGAAATAAGTCTACTTTACCCTACTATTTACTGGTAAAAAGTGTGACAGCTTGTCCCAAACTTCCCTATTTCTTGAATTAATTTTATTTATATTATTTAAATTTAAGTTGTAGTGTAATATTAATTAATATTATTATTAATTAACTACTAAAATGTATTCATTTAGCAATTATAAAATGAATGCAAATTAATAATTTATTTATTATAAAATTATTCATTTTCATAAATAATTTATGTAATTATATATAACATATATGATAAATATTCATTTATTAATGCATTATTTCAATAAGTAATACATTTTGAAAATACAAAGTACATAAATTTTCTTCCAATAAAAGCATTTCAATTATTTCTTTCCACTAGAGTACCAAAATCCATATTTGAGAAATATTTACTGCAGTAAAAGCTTGCCCCATCATTTTTCTCATTTTTATAGTTGTATTGTAATATTAATTCATTAATATTGTAATTAATATAATAATTATAAATCAATTATAAAAGGAATTAAAAATAATCAATGTAATTATGTATATTTACTATTATTGTTAATTAAAATTCAAATTATTTTAATATATTTATTTAAAATAAAAAATACCAATGGAGTAAACAAAAAAAGCCACATTCTCTGAAAACAGCAGTTAATACAGTTTTGCTTCCCAATTAAATGTATTTTGCTTGAAGGATGTTTAGATATTTTGCTGGAAAACGAGATAAAAATGCAGATACTTTTTTATTTTTTGGAGTGCAGTAACATAGTCAGTGTGAGCTTCACGTTCATTTGCTCTCTGTCATCTCTTGCAAGCTGAGCCTCTCTCTTACGTGATCTTTATTCCCTCTGCTAAAAAGCTAAAAAAGTTCCCCAGTTAACCGAGGCGCAAGGGTGGAAACGGGCAGACATCAGATCACAACGCTGATGATGAACAGATCTTCGGAAGAGCTTTGGCTTTTCTTTCCTCTTAAACACATCTTCCTAAACTCAGACAAATATATCCAGGAGCTATCAGTGGGATCGCTGCGAGTGTCTATAATGAATAATTGTTATTACAGCGCGCAGGAAGCCGGTGTCAATCACGACTGTGAGGCTGCGGAAAAGACGAAGTGAAATAAACATGAAACAAGGCGAAAACTCAAAAGGAAGTTATATAAAGCTCGGCTCCTTGAAGCTCAGCATCGTACCTCTTTACCCTCAGCGCGTCTGTTCTATAATGGCACAAAGCAAGGGATGGGAAAGATGTTGTCTTTTTCATCTTCCTGCCTTTTGTTAACATGTATAAAGAAAAAGAGGAGAGAGGAGGAGGGTGTAGAAGAAGACGCCGAGGGTGCCTGGGATTGGACCCGGTCCCTGTTCACCCAATTAAAGGAATCTTGTGCTCAAAGCCCCAGTCTGGCAACATGTGTTCTGACATTTGTCTTCCTGAGTGTTGTGATATACAGCTCCACGGAGCTAAAGGATAAATTAGTAGCCCGCCCAGCTTCAGAGACCGGTCGCTAATGTGTGATGGCTCGAATTTGTCAAGAATCATGAAGAAGATGGCACGTGCTTCCCCTCTATTCCTGACATAAACACCCTGATATCCTGAAGAAACACAGATAGATGAAAGCACGTTCTATTTTGTGTTGGTTTAAGCTTTCTGGACATTTTCTTTGTTTACACTTTGGTTTAGTTGATAATACTATTTTCTTCTCCAAATGTAAACACTGTCTCTACGTGTTTGGGAATTGTGGCCAGCCCAGTATAGCAACACTAGCTCAACCAATGGTGTGAGTTTGGGGCGGGGCTATTTGTTTTTCGACCAATGGCAGAGTGGAGGGGGGTGTTCGGGAAACCTGCTTGGTTTGAACAGTTTTTTTTTTTTGGTGTCTTCAGTGTTGCCAGAGTTGGGCTACTTTAGCACTGTTGCAAAGGGTTGTTTTTCATGTCCGCGGGTTTAAGCAACGCCAATAACATGATATTTAGCCCCTAAAATGCAAACTTTACCAGGGTAACCCCACCAAAAAATGTAACGTATGTTACCCACCGGAACACGATTTTTACTGGGGGACACCCCTCGAAACGTGATTAGGCAAGTTTTGAGTAGCAATTGGGCAGGTTTTATAGTGAAAACCTGGTAACCCTGGGTGTCGCAAACATTTCACTTCTAAAGAGACACTGATCTCGGGTCAACAATTTTTCAATGTTTATACTGATAAAATAGTCATTTAAAATTTCCTGATTCAAATATTCTCATAATTTGGAATATGTTGGTTTATGAAAATATTGCAGATAATGACCAGCCCAGTGTAGCAAAACTGGCTGAACCAATTACGTGAGTTTGGGGTGGGGCTATTTGTTTGTTCGACTAATGGGAGAAGAGGGGGTGTTTTTTTTTTTTTTTTTTGGTGTGGCAAATTTAGCAGAAATTACACTTGTAAATCTTATTTCTTATTTTTTTTTTTTGTGATTCAACTTTGCATAATTTTGACTACAATGTCAATTAACCTCATAAATTGAATTAGACTGTATAGATTAATTTCAGTATGGTTAACAATCTTGATTAAGGATGCTGATCCTGGGTTAACAATTTTTCGATGTTTATACTGATAAAAATGATAATTTCAAGCTCATTTATGATTTACATTTGATTTGCTGAGTCAAATATTCTCATATTTTGGAATATGTTTGCTTATGAAACTCTGGCAGATAATATTATATACTGTATATATTTTAATATTTATTCTTATGAATAGTTATGCATTAAATGGGAAGCGTGACCAGCCCAGCAACACTGCCTGAACCAATAGTGTAAGTTTGGGGCGGGGCTATTTGTTTGCTCGACCAATGTCAGAAGAGAGGGTGGGTTCGGGAAACCTGTTTGGTATGAAAAGTCTTTTTTTTTTGTTTGGTGTCGCAAACATTCCAGAAATTACACTTGTAAATCTTGCGTAATGTTGACCACAATGTCAATGAACCTCATAAATTGAACAAATATTTATAGATTGTATAGATTAATTCCAGTTTGGTTTACTATCTATATTAGGGATGTTGATCTTGGGTCAACAATTTTTCAATGTTTATACTGATAAAATAATCATTTAAAGTTTGTATATGAGTCACATTTGATTTTCTGATTCAAATAGTCTCATATTTTGCAATATGTTTGCATACAAAACACTTGCTGATAATCTTATATACTGTACATATTTTAATAGTTATTCTTAAGAATACTTATGCATTAAATGGGAATCGTGACCAGCCCAGTGTAACAAAACTGGCTGAACCAATTACGTGAGTTTGGGGTGGGGCTATTTGTTTGTTCAACCAATGGGAGAAGGGGGGGGGGGCAAATTTAGCAGAAATTACACATGTATATCTTATTTCTTATTTTTTTGTGATTCAACTTTGCATAATTTTGACTACAATGTCAATTAACCTCATAAATTGAATTAGACTGTATAGATTAATTTCAGTATGGTTAACAAACTTGATTAAGGATGCTGATCCTGGGTTAACAATTTTTCAATGTTTATACTCATAAAATAATCGTTTAAAGTTTATATATGAGTCACGTTTGATTTCCTGATTCAAATAGTCTCATATTTTGCAATATGTTTGCATACGAATCTCTTGCTGATAATCTTATATACTGTATATATTTAAATATTTATTCTTATGAATATTTATGCATTAAATGTTCATTAAATATTCATTTAATGCAGTCTTTAATGCATTTTTTGATGTTTCCATCATCATCACCTTTGCATAAATCTGTCCAGAAGATTCCTGATTCTCACATTTTGAGAAACTTTACATGCATTTCTTGCAGATAATCATTATATATAGATATTCATTTGAGTCTAAATCTTGGTTAGGATCCTCGGTATTATAAAAAGTGAACATGAAAGGCTAATTACAGCCCATTTTACTTTATATACATGTAAAATATTCCATAAGTCCAAGTGCAATGGAAAAATTTGAAAGGATGGGACCCTTAACATGTATTAAAAAAGTAAATTTTGATTTAATGCTGACTTTAAGGTGCCTAAACCTAAAACAATCCTTCAGAACCCTTGAAATTCTATTAAAACTAGAACATAATTTCTCGCTCAGAGTATTTAATGAGTCTTATGATGTTTATCCTAACCTTATGCACTTTTTAAAGTCATTCTAATATATTTTTAATCCACGTTGACTTTACATTAGCCCATTCCTGACCTGTTTTGTTGATTGTACTCAAAAAGTACGTGCTAAACCAGTGTCGAGACGTTCCCTTAGTGACATCAGTGGCTCCATTCAGTCATTCGCTGAGATTAATATGAAAATCCACCAACATACACACACAAACAAAACACAACACAACACAACAAACATTCGTCTCCCCCCACACGAATACATGCACATCCCTCGACCTTTCCGAGACCCACACACCTCTGGCCTAGTATTTGCAGAGCGCGCCGCTGATAGTAGGCCATCTTACGCACCTTTTGGGATGGTGTGTGAGTGTGTGTGTGTCTCTCGCAAGGTGAGTTGCAGCTAGAGGAGAAGGCAGGCTCGCGGTCAGCAGGGAGCGACTGGGCCGCGGGGAGAGGCTCTTAACTTCTGTCAGGTACAAATAACCACGCCATTTTTCACCTCCTGATTTTGAGCGCCGCAAGTCTCCCCAGTCATTTGAACTCTACACACATCCCATGATTCAATTCTGACTCTGGACACTTTGAGAGGCACGAGCGCAACAGATCTGAAAACAACACAACGGCCCGTCCGATACATGTGATCTGTGCTCATGCGCTCAGGCTGTATTCTAATAATTGCATAACATTGCCAAGAGACGTGGAGCTTTAGTGGTGCACTCTATATTAGGGATCAATTAATTTATTCCAAAATACCCTACTGGTTAAAAGTTTGGACATGCTTGAATTATTTTATTAATTAATCGTAAAAACCTTTTGATATAAGGACTTGTGCTTTTAAAACAAATGAATTTTTTTCCCCAAAACCAGATTTATTTATTTATTATTAATTTTTATTATTATTATTTTTATTTATTTATTGCGATGAGTTGACATTTTTATGACATGGCAAAGTAGTCAAATGTAAAAACAACAACAACAACAACAACAACCGATGATAATAATAATAATAGAATCCATAAACCTGACTTTTTTTTAACATTTCAAAAAAAATTAAAAAATTAAAAAAAAAATCTATAGACATGTACTCTTATAACCATGTTAGTTTTTACTTGATTTAATCTTTCATTTTTGTAATAGAAAGAATAATAAAATAACTATTTTTACTTTGAAAAATGTTTTAATGTTTCAAATGTTTCAAAAAAAGAATGTTTTTGTAAAACAAAAGATGTTTACTCTTATGAGTGTATATTACTTTTAATTTCATTTAATTTTCCTTTTCATAATAATAATAATAATAATAATAGTTTTTGCCTTGGAAATTGTTCAGCTGTTTCAATTTTTTCAAAATAGCCATGTGATACCACTTGACATTTTTAAATTATATCATCAAATTAAAAATTAATTTGATCCTTTTCAACTAATTCTATATCCAAATTTCTAAATGTTTCTGTTTCATCATTGATTCTTCAGCGGTTGTTGTTTCATGTGCTGACATAAACGCTTTTATCCAAAGCAACTTACATTTCATTCAAAGTATACATTTTATCAGTTCATGAACTGCCTGGGAATCAAACCCATGACCTTGTTGTTGCTAGCGCCATGCTCATAGTTTGAGATGTAGGAACTAGATTGTCATGGTACATAAACATACGCAGTTTGTATCTAATTAAATATTAGTTGAATAAATATCCCACCTACAAACATTAAAATGTTGTTTTTCTGTTTGAGCCAAACAATTTATTCAAATGTTCTAGCAGTAGCTGTTGTTGCAGAGGATTTTGACACTTTTAGGCATCTCAGAGCTGCTAGATGGTGCTGTTTGGTAGCATTGCCTGGTTACACCACAGACAGCTTAAGTGGACTCACATTTTCTTGTTTCTTCATTTTAAAATGTATATTATTAGCACAGACTCAGTCAAATAACATAAGTATAGATTTGGTCTGAAACAATGTAGAAATCACTGAGAGCTGGATTAATGTTCCTGAGTGAAAGGCTCTCTCGCTTTGCCCAGGAGCCCTTCTGTTTGTGTGTGTGTGTGTGTGTATGTGTGTTGGTGTCAGATGTCTGTCTGCCATGCTGCACATCAGTCATTACTTTGAACTACCACAAACGTGTCACTCCATCTCTCAGTTTGATGTCTGCGTCAGATCAGAGTTTTACACACAATGGAGGCGCTCTGTGTTTCTGCTCTGCTCTCTGCATCAGCCGCAACCTTTCTGAGCTGTAGAAACACAACACAACTTATATATATATATATATATATATATATATATATATATATATATATATATATATATATATGGCATTATTATTTCTACTGATGAAATAAAGAAGGATGTTATGGTCTTTGTATACAGGAATTGAATCCATGACCCATGACCTGGGAATCGAACCCATGACCTTGTTGTTGTTAGCTAAAAACCAAAAATAGTCAGTAAATGGGATTTATATTATGTTTTGCTGATAAAATGAAAGATTTTATGATCTCAGGATTAAATACATACGGCAAAAATTCAATTTACATTACATACAAAGCATATATTTAACAGTTACAAGAGAATCGACCCTTGCTATCTAACCCCCCCCCCCCCTTGCTATCTAACCCCCCCCCCCCCCCCCCCCCCCAAAAAAGATCAGTAACCAGGATTTATTATATTTTACTAATGAGATGAAGGATGTTATAGTTTTTATAAATATATACTGTATAAAAGAGCGAGAGAGAGAGAGAGAGAGAGAGAGAGATTATTATATTAAATATGATCATTTTACATCGTGACGTTTCTTTGTTTAAATTCTTTCAAAATCTTAAAACTTTGAGGTTATTTACAAGTTTAAATCATATTTTTGAATTAGGTTTTCAGTATAATCCCAGAGGTTTACATATACAGTATTTAACATATATTTTTGCCATAATATTTTAATTATGATTCAATATGAATCTCCATCTCAGTACGTTACTAATATTGTGGTATACAATATTGTCAATATTTGCTGATTGATTTAAATATGCACATTTTCCACATATACACCCAGTGTACAAATAAATAAACTAAATAATAATAATAATAATAATGATGATGATGATGATGATGATGATAATGATGAAGTGACTGTTTTAAAAATTAATTCAACCCCTAATTGAAATATTCACCTTTTTTCTTTTTCAAATACACTCAATGTATAACTTAAATCTAAATAATAATAATAATAATAATAATAATAACAATGTAGGGACTGTTTTAAAATTGTATTCAACCCCTAATTATGATTTTCTCTTCTTTTTTAAGAGCACTGACTAGAGTACGATAAAAAATAAAAAAAATTCCAGTATAAATATTTTATTTTGAACTGATATCATTCTCCCTTGGAAGCAGTCAAAAAGTGAATAAATTTTCCATAGCAAAAACGGCTTGTGTTTTCATTTATTTTACAATAATTTTAAGTCCAAGGAAATTCAACTCTGTACATTTCCACGTGCAAAGCCAAAGCATATATATCAAGAATGAAAGGATCATTTTCAACACATAAACGATCAGTCTGCAGTTTTTGTTATGCCAAACGCCCAAAAATAACAACTAAAAAAGGCCCATAGATATATTCTTTCATATTTTTTTATTTGGCTGTAAACTTTATCTGAAGGGTGTCCTGTCTGGGGGCCCGCGCTGTCCTCTTCAAGTGCTCTCTTGATTTGAAATATTGTCTTACATAATGAGGGAGAAAAATAGAGCGGCTCTGCACTCCTGCGCCGGTGTCAGTTTAATCAATCATTTTTAAACACAGGCAAGCATGGAGAGTCTCCAGCCCGGCATCCGCCGCATCCTTCCCCTGCTCCGGTCTAGCACGGCGGCAGCAATTCATCATCACTCAAAAAATGAAAGCGCTGGTGTATCAGACTCGTCCTTGCCTCTTCTTGGATTTAAACACAGGGGTGGGGGCTGATGGGAAGGGTGGCGGTGGGCCGATGGCGGGAGATGATCGGTGATGTAAGAAAGGAGAGTTTTCCCTCTGCTCTCTTTTTCTTCCTTGTGCTCGTTCTCCTGTCTTTCCGTCTCCTTTGCTCTACTTTTCTCTTTGCGGCATTTTGAAAGCGCGGGACGTGGGAGGCCAAAGGTCGGGATGGCGGGAAGTCGAGGGGTCGGTGCGCAACTTGAATGGGGGCAAAGAGGAAGCGGGCCTCATCTTGCGGACTTTTCCCTGTGGAAAGTTTGGAATGGGCCGTTTATAAGTCTCACACACTCAATTACACTCAGTCGTCCTTTCAACATATGAATTTCGGATCCATTGGGATTGTCCGTTGGTTTGGAGAGGAAGCCGTGCAGGTGAAAAGTTCAACCTGTCTATTTTCAACGGGAAAACACATACAGGCGGTAAATTTTCAATCACGTTTGGGACGTTTAGGCCATGAAAAGCAATTACAAACTTTGATGTCTTCTTTTAAGTGTCTTGTTTGTTGTTTCAACGTGACTTTACCTGATGTTTGAGTTATGTGGTCACACCCGTGTAGGTCAAAGACTCGTCGCGGGTTTGTATCGGTGCTTCATCTTACACTCCAACACATACAAACGCACACACACTGACATTTAAAACCGGTCTGTGGATGTTCCCACATTATCCCTGGTGGATCATCCCGCTCTGCATTTTTGTGCCGGGAAATGTCGCCCCACGGACTAATTATCCCCACCTAAATGCATAAACATGGCAGGCTGTGTGGCAGGCTTTCTTTTCCTACTCCTCACTGTTCTCAACCGGCCGCGCGACTCAAAACATGCTTATTTTACTCTGCTAGCAGAGTGCACAACACAAGCCGACCAGTTCGCTATTTCATGTGGTGACGAAATAATTCACTCACACTCGTTTCGCTTGTTTCATTTGCATCAGTGTTTAATTTAATGGTCTGAAAGACACTCTTAAGAACTTAGAGGAGTGTCTGACAATGCAAACAAAGTAAAACCTCTAGTAAAATCAATCATAGCATAAATACCCATGTAAACAATGTGCTGATGAAAGCTTGTTAACCCTTTGGGGAAGTTTGTGTGTGATAATTATTTTTGTTACACAGCAAGCTATCAACCTGGACACACTGTTTTGTTCCAAAATCGAATGTATTTTGTTATATAGACAGGATTTTAAGGAATCTTATGTGAACTCCAAACACAAAAGGATGTTTAGAATGTATTGCGATGATCTCTGAAATAAAGTTAATTCAAAATGTATTAGTGGTGGATTTTTCAGTGATTCTTCCTACAGGTTTCATCATCATTCCAGTAGATTGTGACAAGTGGCTGTCAAAACAGTGATTCATTTAGAAACGAAACTTGCGACTGATATGAATTAATCACTGAATCATTCGCTCAACTGATTCATTCAAAAATGTAAAATCATTCAGGAATGAATTAGCCACTGAATCATTCGCTCAACTGATTTATTCAAAAATGCAGATTCATTCAGGAACGAAACGTGACGGTGTTTGAATGAGTCACTGAATCATTCACTCAGCTGATTCGTTCAAAGACATATTCATTCAGGAGCCAAACAAACTGCTCTCTTTAAGAGTGAGTCATTAATTCATTCACCCAAGCGATTCGTTCTAAACACTAATTCATGCAAGAACAAAACAAGTGTCTGGCTGAATTCAAATATGCATGCTTTTATAATATTGTTGGCAGTATGTGAAAAGAGTAGCACATCCGAAATCACAGTACCGTAATTTCCGGACTATAAGCCGCAACTTTTTTCCCACGCTTTGAACCTTGCGGCTTAAACAATGACACGGCTAATATATGGATTTTTCCCGCTTTCAAATAAAAAAAAAAAAAAAACACACACATTCTGTGACGCGCTCAGTTTTTTGAAGCTTTCATTAGACCAATGAAATTGCCGAACGGGTTAAGGTCAAACAACTTTTTTGTTTACTGTTTAGATTAAATCGAGCGCTCTCAAATTTCCCATCATTCTGATTACGGTAGTCATTTTGTCACCCTCATCATGGCAAAGACACGGAGAAATGCATATGATGCAGCTTTCATAGTTGAAGGCGATTGATCTGGCTGTTGGAAAAGGAAATAGAGCTGCTGCACGGGAGCTTGGTCTTAATGAGTCGATGATAAGACGTTGGAAACAGCAGCGGGAGGAATTGACTCGGTGCATAAAGACAACTAAAGCACAGGAGGAGGAAGATAGTGACCGTGTAATGTTCACGGACTTAATTAACCTCCGAATCTGTGGTGGCATCACGGAATCGCCGAAAATTCCGTGATGGTCTCACAGAAGGCATCAGCCGTGGTGCATGCACGGATTCACTGGTTCAACACCAGCGCTGCATCGGACCACGTAAAAAGAGTGACTCCGATGCAGTTATACTTTCACTGGAGTACCTGACCCTACCCCTACCCTAAACCTACCCAGTTCTGAACAATAATGATGACGATAAATTATCGCGTCGGCATATTGATGCTAAGGGTTTCCTATTTAAAGTGTTGAACCAGTGAATCCGTGCATGGACCACGGCTGATGCCTTCTGTGAGCCCATCACGGAATTTTCGTCGATTCCGTGATGCCACCACAGATTCGGAGGTTAATTAAGTCCGTGAACATTACACGGAATTCTGTGAGATCTTGTTGCAACGTAGGCTACTGCTATTTTTTTATTTTTCGTTAAAGCCTATTTATTTTTGTTACAAGCCGTGTTTCGTTAAAGCCTGTGTAAAGTTAATTTGTTTCAGTGTACCTGTAGGCATCTGCGGCTTATAGACATGTGCGGCTTATTTATGTTCAAAATAATATTTTTTTGAAAATTCAGTGGGTGCGGCTTATATTCAGGTGCGCTCAATAGTCCGGAAATTACGGTACTCATAATTTACCCGCAGTACGCAAATTTAGCCATACTATTTCCAAGATTCAAATGCATCCAATGGACACTTTACTATTCCATGAGGCCTTCTCAGAGAGTATAACCAGTGAGTAATACTGACTCATTTATTCAACTGATTCAATCAAGACACTGATTCATTCAGGAACGAAAACAGAAGTCTCGCTGAAGTTACTTATTTGAATTTTTAATTGAAATAGTAAGTATTATAAATAATCTAATTAGTTTATTTTATTTAGAAAAAAGAGAATTTATTAACCAAAACTTGTGTGTAATAACTCTTACTAGAGTATTATGTTGTTAGCTTAGCAACATGCTAACCAGAACCCCCTGCTTCTGGTTGAACAATAGCTGTTTTTCATTTGTTTGTTTGTTTGTTTGTTTTTTTTTTTTTAAGTGAACTAATTTGTAGTTAATTTATTCCTCTAGCTTCTGCTCATTGTGATCTCATGTTCAAATCACTCAGGCACACACACTTTGTTTCAACATTAGTTTACTTAGAAGCCAAACCGCTATATTCAGACAATATTATGGTCATCTTAAAATGCTTTGTCATCGTTTTGCAGTCAATTCATTTTTAATTTATTTCTCAAAGGCCAAGCAGACCACAGGCATCTCAAGATCTTCACAACCTCTTCTGTAACCCGCTTTGGTTTATAGTAAAATATTGAGAAGTTTGAGCTGTTGAGATTCTTGTGGTCATTCCACTTACTGCTAACAGCATGTGGAAACATAAAGCAGCAGGACAAAGCTGGGCACTTTTGGAGAATTACACTCAGTTGTGTTTGTTGCGAAAAAGTGTGCAGTATTGTAAAAGAAAGTCACTAGTTCTTCTTTTTCTAAATCTCTCCCTGGACTGTTTGGATTTGTATAAACCTCCAGAAAAGAGGAATGATTGAGAGGAATTCAAAGTCATATTTCCTCATTATTTTGTTTACGGGCTGAGGATGGGACCAAATGTTTGGAAGCCTGTATAAACTCTGCTTCCAAAGAAAGGTTGAAGGATTTTACATAAGAATGGCAGTATAAACAGTTCTTGATTAATTGAGGTTTCTTCCGTAAATGGTTTTCGATTGTTGATCCTTTCAAAACCAAATCGCTTAATTTAAAGTCAACATTAAATCATAACTGGCCATGTCTTAAAATCACTTTCTTGCTCTTATTGTGCACAATTCATCAGTGCACGTTATTCCAAAGAAAAACAATGTTCTTCGTAATTGTTCATCAAAATGAAATAAATTGTTCCATCTCTGAAACTGAAAGGTCGAGGTTTAGCTTGAGGCTGCATTAGCCCCTGTTGGTAGATGCTGTAACTACACCATTTGGATCCGAAAAGCATATTTCTTCAAGTAAAAAAAACCAAAACAAAATAATACGAAAATACAATTTTTAGCTAGAAACATAAATTGTTGGGACTGAACAAGGTGCTGTGGTGCCAGTTAGCACCCAATCATTATGTCATTTCCTGTGGCTCCAAAGTGATTAGGTATATTTTTATATATATTTAATTTGATAATTTCTGTAACACGGAAAAAGCTAAAAATGATGAGTACCTTTTTTTTCTTTAAAAATATTTAGCTTTAATTTATTTTTAATTTTTAGTACTTCAGCTTTCTAATTTTAAGATTATTTATTTATTTTAGGTTTTTCATCTAATATTTATTTATTATTTCCACTTTATTTCATTTAAAGGAATAGTTGACCTAAATATGAAAATTTGCTGAAAATGTACTCACTTATCCATTGCAGTGAATGGGTGCCATCAGAATGAGAGTCAAAACAGCTGATAAAAACATCACAATAATCCAAAAGTAATCCACATGACTCCAGTCCATCAATTAACGTGAAGACAAAAGTTGTGTTTGTAAGAACGTTACAACACGTTGTGTTTTTTTAATTTCAAACTATTTTTTTTTCCAGCTAAAATACACGTCCTCTATCCATAATAACGCTTTCTCCAGTGATGATTCTCCATTTTCAGCAAATTATAATTTTTGGGTGAACTATTCCTTTAACATAATGATTTTTTAATTTATTTTAATTAAGTTTTAGTTAACAACACTGAGTAGTTGGGTAGTAGCTGATAAACAACAGATGCTAACCATGCTAATTAACTTTTTATTTGCAAGTGAGTGTGCAGTCGTTTGTCCTCTCCACGCAGCCTTCAAACCCTCACCAGTGGCTCTGATATTGTGATGTACAGGCAGAGAAGGCAGGCAGAGACATGGATCTGGGCGCAGGGTATTTAATAAATGAAACCAAACAAAAACAAAAACAAGAAAAGCACAAGGGAACAATAATATTACAGGAAACAATAACTGACAAAGTACAAGTGAAACACAAGGGCATATATACACAGGGGGCTAACAAGCTTAAAAAGATAACAAGACCTCTGGGGAGATTAATCAAGGGGAACCAATGAGTGGACTACAAACTGACTACAAACAGAACACAGGAAACACTTAAACTTAAAAGTCCAGACAAGACACAGGAAACATGTAAAATAGCCCCCCAGCTAAGAACCAAAACAAAATAAAAAAAGTTAACAAAACAGTAAAAAACTCCAGGAGGGCGTTGGAGCAGAGGCAGAACAGGGGGAGGTATAATGGTCCAGACCCATGGAGTGGAAGAGGGCCTGTAGACTGTGGTGGAGTAAGTGACCAGGGAGGAGCTGGCAGAGCTGGACACCAGGGAAGAGCCAAAGGATCAGGCGGCCAGGGTGGAGCAGTTGACTTGGGCAGAGCCGGTGGAGCTGGAAACCAGGGCAGAGCCGGCGGATCAGGATCCCAAGGTAGGGCTGGAGATCAGGACGGAGACCACCAAAGCAGCATTGAAGACCCCCAAGATGGAGCAGATGAGGCAGGAGACCACCACTCTGGATCAGTTGGAGTTTGAGACCTCCACGGCTGAGCAGAAGCCCACTATGGCCGAACAGACAGAGCACAGAGAAGTTAGTAACAGCCTCTGTGGTCATAACAAAACAGGTAGAGGTTTCAGAGACAGCCTCTGTGGCCGTAACAGCACAGGCTAAAGGTTCAGAGACAGCCTCCTTGGGAGTTTCAGCAGCGGTCGCCGCCACCTCGAGAAATTCTGTAATGGTCGCTGCCATCTCGGGAGAAGTGTGTACGGCACAAACACACAAAATGGCAACTGGCTTCACATGAAGCACCGTGAACTAAGAAACAACCTCTGGGACAGTTAGCGCTGTGACTGCCGGGCTTGAGGGTGCTGAAGACACCGGGCTTGAGATGCCAGCCGCTCGCACCAACATCAGCAGCGGATCTGTCAGGCTGGACGCCACCAATCAATTGGCCAGGATGGTGCCAGCTGGTGGTGTCTGTTGTGGATCTGGCTCCACGGCTGTCGAAGTTTGGGTCGTGTAGCTCACCCCAAAAAATGTTTAGGGGATGGATCCTCCTCCACTTCCCCCACAGTGGAGTCTCCCTTGGCATCTGATGTTACTGTCCAGCCTGCTCAACAACAACAAAAAAAAAACAGTCCATAAGAGTCACTTCATTTAGGGGCCATTTACACCGCAACATTTTCAGCCAAAACCGGGAAACTTTTTATGCGTTTTGCCTGATTGTTTACACAACACACACGTTTTTTAAAACTGTTATCATTTCCGTGTAAACAACCAATACGGGAATCTTTGAAAACGGTGATGTCATGCGCGTGCGTAGTACGTGTTAGGTATGTAGACATGCACAGTATGTGTCGATTTTAAAGGCAAGCGTGAACAAACATACACAGCAATGGCGGAGTACATCATACTGTTGTTGCTGCTCAAGAGTTTGCTAACGCTTCTTCAGCAAAGTGTGGATTTACTTCACCAATATTACAACCAACAGCGGTGACGCATCATATACATCATATAATCGTCACTTCCCTACAGGTACTATTTACTAACAAGGTGACAACGCCAACTACTGGCCTGGCATATATAATACAGCGTTTTTGGAATTTTTCACGAATATGTGTAAATGCGAAATATTTTTAAAACGTTGCCGTATATGCATGAAACTTTTTAAAAACGCAAGGGAAAAACTTTTCTGTTTTTGACTACACCATTGTGGTGTAAACGTAGCCTTAGTGGAGCAAGGTGGCAGTAAGTCAAAAACTCCCTCACATAGTCCTCAATGGGACGTCCATCAAAATGTAGCAGAGTGCACTCACCTGGTCCAGATTAACTACTGCTAGATCCAAATTTTGGTCAGCCATTCTGTAAAGGCAGGCACAGGAGATACTTCAACATAAAAGTCCAGACATAGGGAACATGTAACAGTTATGGTACATAGTGCCCACTTTTCATGATCTAATCAATTCTCAGTGTTCTTAATTCTCATTTATTGCATCGAATATTCTATTTTAATTATAGATGCATCACATTACAGAAATAAAATGGGTTGCGAACCACTATTTCATGCAAATTTTAAATTTTAAGTCATATTTCGTTCTGTATTATAGGTGTACATAACTAGCATAACTAGTTTTGTATAAATATTTATTTAGGTGTACTACATATATGGCACAGGTATGACGATTTTCAAAGGGTATAAATGTCTGACCTGTATTTCAGCTTGATTTCACCCGTCGAGCGATACTAAACAAACAATGTCAGAAAACTAAAAAAACCTGTCCTATATATAGTACACACAACCTGACCCACATCGGCATTTCCTTACACATCACTGCGAACCGTCTAACACTATTGTGTGCATTATGGTGCTTAATTTGGTGCTTAATTTGAATGCCCCTCATTAACTAGAAGTCAGTTAATGAGGATGTTTAATATCTTCAGAGAAAGGGAGTGTCACTACGAGACGAGAGAGAACAAGTTCTTACGCTTCCACCGACGCAACAGTGTGAGAATTCCTTCAAAATTACATTTCCAAATTCAGATTCGTGAGAGAGCCGTAATTACTCCAAAATCAATACGCATTGTTGTAAGATAATGAAAATGGTCTGTTGAAGATAAAAGCCAAAGGTGCAGATTATCTCCCCAAATGGAGGGAAAAAAATATATATGAAGAAGTAAGAGGAAAATGGATCTGTAATGACCATTCTGACAGACACCGTTTGTGTTTTTAGCCAATGTGAATGTAATATGTTGTTTTGTCAATGTTTCATAACACCTTGCTTTTCACTGCTTCTAATTCAGTAAAGACCAAGAGAGGTAGAAACCAATGTGACCGAGCCAATGCCGTAATAGGGCCAATTATCCAGGTGGAGGAGATGTGGTTTGGAGAGCTACCAAATTACACAACCTTAAAGGCGATGATGGTTGCGCAAACGGGTTTTGCTTTGTCTGACAGTCTTGCAAATTTACTAGTACACGTTATGAATCCTGCTACTGTATTATGAAACATGCCAGCAACAAGAACAGAGAAAGTGTTAATAAATATCACAAAAGATAAATACTTATACACCATAAATTCAGTATAATACTAATAATAGTAATAATAAATTCTGATAAACACAAAACCCAAACATATAACATACCCCCCCCCCCCCCCCCCCCCCGTTTAATATTCTGTTTTTCAATAATGGTCATAATAGAGTATATAAAAGTCCATTAAAAAAAACTGACTAACTAACTAAAAATGAATAAATAAATAAATAAATAAATGAAAAAGGTCATACTATGTAATATATAATACATTAATATGACATTTACAATAAAAATATTACATAAAATGTTAGATAAAACACATACAATATTATTTACATTATTATTTATATAATATTACATATTATATATTATATATTATATAAATTATATTCTATGTAAAGCAATTTAAAATAATTAAATAATGGTAATAGCAATGTATATTTCATATAACATTTTGTATAATATAATTTTTTATTATAACTTATATAAATATTCTATTTAATTATGAAGAAGAAGAAGAATCATCACTATCATCATCATCATTATACATTCTGGAAATTTTTTAGAGCTTCTGATAACCACAAGACCATTCTTTTCACTCCAAACAAACAACTTCAATTTTTTCTCATTTAAAAAATGAGATAATGTAAATGAAATAGGTGGCAAACACTGTTTCATGTTGACTGTCCAGTAACAATTATTTTTGAAAATCATTGTAAGATCGACTTATTTGAGTTTGGACCAACATATTTTCATCTTTTAATACCATAGAAGTGCAATTCCACACAGAAACGCTGCTGCGAGTTATCTTTCGTCACTGCTGAGCTGACTATCATCTCTAAAATGAGGAGAAATGAGAGGCATTATTTGCCTGACAGGCTTGTTATAAAGAGTAAATGAGAAAACATGTAAGCAATCAGTGCAAGGAACACCCAGACATCATAAAACGCTTTTAAATCAAGGGACCTGAAGTCAATAGGCCAAGCAGAGTATGTAGAGATGATTTTGAGGAAAAAACACACAAAGATTAGATAATAGTAACCTAGTAATGGAAAATAATAATAGCAGAAAAAAGGATAATGAAATTCTGATGGCAGATGCACAACAAAAGCTTCAGGCCGAACTAATTCAGAATGATTGGTTGATTAAAATACAGACTTTCACTTTCAAATAACAAATGACTGGCCACACAGATCAGCCATAACTGACAATAAATAAATAAATAACAGTCACTTTATCATCACTTGTCAGGGGCAAATCAATAAGAGAGTCTATAAATTTCCAACAACAACAAAATACTACATAGAATTTCAAATTATAGTGTGAAAGGTCAATATGCCACATTGTGTGATATGTAATAAATTAAACATAATATTAAAATAATATTTATATTAATAATATATCAAATTTGATAAAAAAACTATATATTATTTTTAAATTACTTTAAATAGTACAAAGTACACAACTTATAATATATGTAATATCTCATTTTAATATAATTCATATATATTTGGACACTGACAAAATTTTCATAATTTTGGCTCTGTATGTCACCAGAATTGAATTCAAATGAAACAATCAAGATGAAATTGAAGTGCAGACTTTAAGCTTTAGTTAAAGGGGTTGAACAAAAATATAACATAAAAAGCTTAGAAATTACAACCAGGGGCTCAAATGTAATTGTACAAATAAATAAAATCATAAATAAAATGTTAATTTTTAATATTTTGTTGAGAATCCTTTGTTTGCAGGCAATGACTGGAACTCAGGGACATCACCAGAGACTGGGTTTCTTTCTTTGTGATGCTTTGCCAGGCCTTTACTGCAGCTGACTTCAGTTGTTGTTTGTTTGTGGCTCTTTCTGCCTTTAGTTTTCTCTTCAGCAGGTGAAATGCTGCACAGTCGGGTTGAAATCAGGAGATTGACTTGGCCATTGCAGAATATTCCACTTTTTACCTTCAAAAACTCCTGGGTTGCTTTTGCTGTATGTTTTGGGTCATTGTCCATTTGTACTACCTTTATGAAGCGCCACCCAATCAGCTTTCCTGCATTTGGCTGAATCTGGGCAGAGAGTATATCCCTATACACTTCCGAATTCTTCCGGCTGCTTCTGTATTCTGTCACGTCATCAATAAACACCAGTAGCCCTGTGCCACTGGAAGCCATGCATGCTCATGCCATCACACTGCTCCGCGTTTCACAGATGATGTTGTATGCTTCGGATCACAAGCTGTTCCAAGCCTTCTCCATACTTATTTCTTCCCGTCATTCTGGTACAGGTTAATCTTAATTTCAGCCATGCAAAGAATGCTTTTCCAGAAGTGGTCTGGCTTTTTTAAAGATGTTTTTTTGCAAAGTTTAATTTGGCCTTGTTTACGCACTTGTGGCGAACCCTCTGTATTTGCTCTGGTGACGTCTTCTCTTGATTTTAGACTTTGACAGTGACACGTCTACCTCCTGGAGAGTGTTCTTCTCTTGGCTGGATGATGTGAAAGGGTTTACCATGGAGAGGATTCTCCATCCACCACTGTTGTCCACCGTGGACTTCCAGGCCTTTTTATGTTGCTGAGCTCACTAGTGCGTTCTTTTTTGCTCAGAATGTACCAAACTGTTAATTTGGCCACTCCTAATGTTCCTGCTATCTCTCTGATGGATTTGTTTTGTTTTTGAAGCCTATCAATTGTCTTTTTCACTTGTATGGAGAGCTCTTCGACTGCATGATGTGGGTTCACAGCAACAGCTTCCAAATGCAAAGGGCACACTTAGAATCAACGCCAGACCTCATACCTGCTTAATTGATGTAGAAATAACGAAGGAATAGCCCACATCTGTCCATGAAACAGCTTTTGAGTCAACTGTCCAAATATGGTCCCTTGAAAAAAGAGGGGAGGTACACATTAAGAGCTGTAATTCCTTAACCTTTCCTCCAATTTTGATGAGAATACCCTCAAATTAAAGCCCATATTGATTATATAACTGTAACTTGAATATATTTTGGTCAACAGCTAAAATAATAAAAATTGTGCATGTGTCCAAATAGATATGGATCTAACAGTATAAGTGTGTGTTTATTGTATTTTTATATAACATTATGTAATAATTTTCATTTAAATGTTATATTAATTTCATTTATTATTATATATTACACATTGTGGCCTATTGACCTTATACTACACTGAACAAAATTATAAATGCAACACTTTTGTTTTTGCCCCCATTTTTCATGAGCTGAACTCAAAGATCTAAGACTTTTTCTATGCACACAAAAGGCCTATTTCTCTCGAATATTGTTCACAAATCTGTCTAAATCTGTGTTAGTGAGCACTTCTCCTTTGCCGAGATACTCCATCCACCTCACAGGTGTGGCATATCAAGATGCTGATTAGACAGCATGATTATTGCACTTAGGCTGGCCACAATAAAAGGCCACTCTAAAATGTGCAGTTTTATCACACAGCACAATGCCACAGATGTCGCAAGTTTTGAGGGAGCATGCAATTGGCATGCTGACTGCAGGAATGTCCACCAGATCTGTTGCCCGTGAATTGAATGTTCATTTCTCTACCATAAGCCATCTCCAAAGGGTATGGTATGGGCAGGCATATGTTATGGACAACGAACACAGGTGCATTTTATTGATGGCATTTTGAATGCACAGAGATACCGTGACGAGATCCTGAGGCCCATTGGTGTGCCATTCATCCACTATCATCACCTCATGTTGCAGCATGATAATGCACGATAAAACTGCACATTTTAGAGTGGCCTTTTATTGTGGCCAGCCTAAGGCACACATGTGCAATAATCATGCTGTCTAATCAGCATCTTGATATGCCACACCTGTGAGGTGGATGGAGTATCTCAGCAAAGGAGAAGTGCTCACTAACACAGATTTAGACAGATTTGTGAACAATATTTGAGAGAAATAGGCCTTTTGTGTGCATAGAAAAAGTCGTAGATCTTTGAGTTCAGCTCATGAAAAATGGGGGCAAAAACAAAAGTGTTACATTTATAATTTTGTTCAGTGTATATAATTTCATTTGAAATTATATTATTATTTATAGAATTACATAGTATTTTTATTATTATTTTGAAAGCATAAATTATACAATGATATATTATTGAATTATTTTACATAATATTTTAAATTATCATTTGAATCATTTTGATTTTTTTTTCCATATAAATATTTTATTTACATTTTATATTATGTATTCTCATTTATTACAAAGCACAGATTGTTTGTAAGATTATGCTATGCAATTCTATGCTATGCAATTCTACCCTGTTTAGTGGATGTGATTATACTGTCTTTTTGCTGTCTTTTTTTCCAAGTAATTTTTTTCCCTTGTTATTTATTCTCCCTGAATCCATTCCCTAAGTGAAATAACAACCGTTGCCATTATGTAGAGAAAAGCACAACAAGCAATTGTTTTCTTCCTGAGATGAACCATTTTAAAAAGAAATATTGCTGTAGCATGTCAAAGTCGATTCCTTATTGTGAAAATGAGGTGGCTGAAAACAGTCAAATGTTCAGGGGCTCTTGATGTCTTGCCATTGCTTGAAGTTTGATCTTGCCGTACAGTTTGAAGCTGGAATATAACATGGCTAGAGGCCATCGTCAGTGTAAACACACCATCTCCAAACCTTGTGAGAGGCATGCCAGAAACAGCTGATCAAATCTGAGAAAAAAAAAAAAAAAAAAAAAAAAGATTCGTAGTGCAGCATTTTAAGATGGTTGTGATGGATCTGAAATCATAGTAATTACAGGCTGATAAGCAGAAAATTGGTGTCGGGTTATTTTAACCTGTCAGAACAATTTGTAGATGTACAAAATGTAACTTTAACATCACATTCTATGTTTAACAAAGACACTTAAAGGAACAGTTCACCCAAAAATGAATATGTGCTGAAAATTTTGTCACATTCAAGCCATCCAAGATGTAGATGAGTTTGTTTCTTCATCAGATTTGTAGCATTCCATTACTTGCTCACCAATGGATCCTCTGCAGTGAATGGGTGCCGTCAGAATGAAAGTCCAAACAGCTGATAAAAACATCACAATAATCCACAAGTACTCCACATGACTTCAGTCCATCAGTTAATGTCTTGTGAAGTGAATAGCTGCATGGTTGTAATAAACACTGAGATGTTTTTAACTTCAAATAAGCACTTTATCCATAAAATTGCTTTCTCCAGTGAAAAAGTTGCTCATCAATACTACGGAGTCCCATCTGAACCACTAGAGAAATATGCACAGATCAAGTACTGTTTACAAACTAAATCAGTTCTACACAAGTTAGTGGATTTTGATGTGAGAGGACAACACTGTATGGATTTTTTTTCACTGAAAGAAGTGTTATTATGTATTATGGACTCAATTATGAGGCTTTTGGTCATGGGTCTTTTGATTATGGGTATTTTGGTCAAAGTGAAAATAAATTAAAATAATTTTTTTTCTTACAAACATGTAGATTTTGCATTATGTTAAGATGTTAACTGATGGACTGAAGTGATGTGGATTACTTGTGGAATACTGTGATGTTTTTATCAGCTGTTTAGACTCTCATTCTGACGGCACCCATTCACTGCAGAGGATCATCACTGCAGGTGATGTGGTACTAAATTTCTCCAAATATGTTCAGATGAAGAAACAATCTCATCTAAAAATAAAATAAATAATAATTGTCTGGACATCTAACAACTTTGCCTCAGTGGACCATCAGAGGTTTATTTAGGATGAAAACGTTTTTCACCAAAACTCCATGTGGCAGATTGGCTTCAAAAATGTTCTTGATCGCTTTTGGACACTTGACACTTTAAAACTAGAGCTTTTCTGGGAACTAACTTCATTTTTCTGAGCCATTTCAGCAATGACATTTAAGCAACTGGTCATTTTTAGTGGATATATGAAGTTAGTTCCAAGTTCACACAGGTGTAGTTAATCAAATTAACATGTTCCACTAACATTTCACATGAACGTTTCCAAATACTCCTTCTATAATAATTTGAAACCTAACAAATGTCCTTTTGTAAAATGACTTGCTTGAAAAGTATGCCTAATGGCATTTAGTTTCATATTATGTTATATAATTCAAACACATTCATACTTATTTAATGTGGCATCATGAGCGTCCAAATAGGGGTCAAACAAGTCTGTTGGCATTCTCAGACTAATTTATTTGTTTAATAACACAAAGAGACATATTTAATCTCATGTATTAAACTGGTACGTGATATAATTTGAAATACATGACTTTATTTGATTACTTTGATTTGATGAAAATGTTATGAGATTACAATACACCACTTTATTTATGTATTTTGTTTTTTAAAGACATTTTAACTAGCGATATCTTTAAAGCGATATCTAGCGATATTTGATTATAGGGCACCAAATTCGGCGTATTCTACAACACTAATAAAATTATGAAAATTAACCATGGTTTTACTACAGATAAAACCAAAAAAACATGGTTACTATAGTTAAACCATAGTAACCACAAATTAACCATTGTTTTGCTACACTAACCATAGTTTAACCATATTTGTAGTAAAATTGTGGTTATACAAATCAGTAATCAATACACCAAAGAAACCATGGTTACTACACTTTTACTACAATAAAACCATGTTTAATTTTCGTAAGGTGTTTTGGACCGCAAGCTTCACGAGACCAGAGAGAACCAATTGCATTTGAGCTACGCGACTCGCCTTCGCGCCAAATTTAAATTTGCACGTGTGAACAAAATTAGACGCTGTGGTAGAATATTAGATTTGTTTATAAGTAAACAACGACTTAAAGGTCGAGTTCCCCCTTTCCTACGTCTTGGAATATTGTTCACCACTCGTGTGGATTTTATATATATATATATAGGCTATATTTTATGTTTTGGTGTTTTTTGATAGTCCGTTCGCATTCACTCTCTTAGTTTGGACTACAGGGTCAAACGGGTTTGGAACGAAACACAGGTGAGTAAATGCTGACAGAACTGTAACTTTTATTTCTTTAAACAGGAATGCTGTTTCACATGTGACAGTTTGACAGTTTTCTGCATGCAAACTGTTGCAGCCTTTAGTTCCGTTTTGACCTTTCAGCTAAACGTAACCTCGACGTAATCGCGCACGCGGTGAACTTGACTTGTTTAGCGTTGATGATTCAAGTTGCGAGAGCATGCCAAAGTCCACGTGCAGTGCTCTGAGGGGGCGTGGCTCTTCCGCGCTGATCACATGCGGCAGGCGTGCTGTTTACAATTCCTCCGGGACAACCTGCATCTGCTTCGACACCAAACCAACTATTTCATTAATAAGGGCCCCTCAAGTTTGGCATTGTTTAGTATCAAAACACGCCCTTAACATGCCGCTATAAAACTTTGCTTTCCCTGAAGGGGAAGAGGCTTTGATCAACCGCTGAAGTCAGAGCTCAGACCAACTTAATCTACTGCGCTCTTCCACTGATTAAACAAACACAACCAGAGCGACACTTCACTCATTCAGTCAGTGTGCATAAGCTACATTTGTGGCTATGCAAGATACTGTTTACACAGTAAGTGGTTAAACTTGAACTAAAAAAGCTATGAAAGTTTCCAGTGTGCACTGTTTTCATATCAACACATTATAGGCATTATATTTGGGGAATTTTGTTAAAAATATGCATCAGAATCATAAAATAAATATCTTGCATTTTTATTAACCCTTAATAATGAATTTAATAAATCAATTTCTTATACCAAGTAACTTGACCTGATGCTGAGATCCTTTTTCATTATTATTATTATTATTAGGCCTATTATTTTTATAATAGGCCTATATCTATATTTGTAGGCCTATCTCTCAGGATCCAGAACCATTTAGAGGTTAAAAAGTTGTATGGTGATAATATAGGCATTTGTACTGGCAAACTTTGATGTGTAATGCCTGCATCTTAAATTAGTTACTAAAAGATGGTGATAACAATGATAAACATATGTGCCCAACAAATGTTCAGTATATTTATGCATATGATAATATTTCATTTTTCACTTTATCTTATTTTTTTCTTCTTTTTTTTTTTGCTTGCATGCATTTACCATAAACAATTGACAGACAAAAACTGGGTATTAACTTACGTCTCCATTAACAATAACTCAAACCAGTAAGGGAAAACTCAAAGTAAAGAATAATAAAGAGAGAATATTTTTAAAGTTTCTGGATGTTTTGTGAATGGCTAGTGCTTTTCTTCTCAAATACGTGAAGAATGACTTAAAATTGGTACAGAAATAAAATGCAATTCATAAAACAATGTTGATGACCATTGAAATGATAATTTATAGAGTAACCAGACATAAGGTGAAAAAAAAATGCTGCACACATATAGATCTAGGCTATGCCCATATATAGGCTATAGACATATATATATATATATATATATATATAGGCCTTTTTTCATCAATATTTCTGTAAGAAGTATTTGACTGGGCACAATATCAGCTCTCATATGCACTTTTTATCACGGCTCATAAACCAAACATGTAAGTGCAGTGATTCTAAAAACATATATCATAGGATCCTATCAAGATCGTCTAATTTGAGCGGTTTGTGCCCTTCTAGATGACGCATTCTGTGTTTTAAAGCGGAAAATGTGCGTCTGTGTCATTAGAAGACGGGCAAAGACATGAAAGTGCCAGTGTTAATAGGTCTCACACACATCCATTCATCGGCTATTGACAGTGTGTCCCTGTTGAGCGGCTGCACTGGAGCTTCTCTCTAGCGCTGCCAGTGGACAATCAAACCTACACACCCACCTCTGTCTACACTCGCCTGTTCAACATTTCTTACTTCTGCTAGAAAAATACATAGCTACAGCAAACCTCTGAGCTCTGAATCGCATCGCGGCGCGTCGTGATACACCAGCAGCAATAGCTCCAAAAGAAAGCACAACATGGAGTCCCCTCCAGATCCAGCGAGCGACCCGGGCAACGGCGTCTCAGAGCCGGTTACCCCGGTCAGGGAAACCCCGGTAAACCTGGAGACCCTCCGCAAAGCTGAGCACCAAGCCCCGGTGCGCCGGCAGAGCTGCTCCAGCACCAACAGAGGTGAGAGACAGCGATTCTTTGGAATCGATACGACATTGATTCTCCGTAGTATTGATGAGCAAAACTTCAAAGTGAATTCATTTTAACTTAAATGGCGCGCGCGGCGCGTCAAAATCATTCCAGTGCGTTTGGTTCACTGGAAAAGCGCGTGGTTAATAGGAATAAACGGCATTTGTGAAATATATAGGAATTAGGATGCTTTTAGAGTTGATGTGCTCGTATAACCGAATGATCCCGCTATTGTTGTGTGATGTATGACAGCACTGACACTGAAGACTAAAAAATAAACAGATGCGTTTATTAAAAATAATCTAAATTTGACAGTATGAAAGTTAATTTCCGATATAAAAGTGGTGTGAAATAATATATATATATATATACATTATATACATAGGAAGATATCAGAATGTTTTAATGTGTATACACGCAAGTCGAACTTATGTGGACTGTAGGCTATTTTAAAACGATGCAATTTACGAAACGCGTAATGTTTTTATTTTGACATATGCTTATTTGTTTTTTTTTTTAAACGTTATATTTTAAAATTTCATGCATTAGTTGTCAGCATGCCTTTACTTGATTTTTGCACTTGTTTGGATGCTAGCCTAGTTGGACGCATTTAAACACTAATTTCGCATAGCCTATGTAAAATATAGGCTGTTCAAAGGCATTTGGACTTCCCGCAATGCTTTAATATCTCATTTTAATTGAGATTTGTGTAAATATGAGTGTTGTACAGTACAGACAGTAGGTTTTTTTTAGCCACTCCCCCTTCGGTGTCTCCATTCAACTCATCCAAGTTCAGTGCAAAATGTATCTGCGATTATACAGACATAAAGTGAACAAGTGACACGGCACTGCATAAAGTAACGTTGAATGTCTGTTCAGGTTGTTGTGTGTCGCGCTGAAGGGTATATTTAGAGGCTGATATGGTGAATGTGGAATGTAAGCTGGTTATGTAACAAGTTTTGCCATAAACAGAGCAGGGAAAATCATTCGATATCTGTAATGTCGGAGTCTGGGGTTCAGAGTGTGTTTTGTATGATTACACTCTGGCGAATATGTGTAATGCTATTCCTAATTGTCGTCTTGTTTTTATTGGTTTATGAAACAAAATTGCATATAAAATCGGGATTTGAACTCTGTTCCATT
Source organism: Acrossocheilus fasciatus (assembly GCA_036784905.1). Taxonomy (NCBI): domain Eukaryota; kingdom Metazoa; phylum Chordata; class Actinopteri; order Cypriniformes; family Cyprinidae; genus Acrossocheilus; species Acrossocheilus fasciatus. The sequence goes on along the minus strand of CM071962.1, from coordinate 16,489,684 downwards.
CGCTTTCAAAACGAAAATATTACCGGTGGACTGTGAAATCAGCCGCGCGTGTTTGGTTCTTGAGTTTTAATGTTTGTCGCCAATTAGAGAATAAGGAGAAATGATGTTGAATTGCGAAAATGAATTTTACGGGGCTATAATAAATCTCTCCTGCTCTCTAGCCGTTGTTTCACTTTTGTTGCTTGGTACTTTCCCAGCACTGTGCAGTTATATAATAGCAGTCAGAAGAGGCAGGTATAGGGAGGCACTGTCCGGATGGGAGTTTTTAGGCAAGTCTATGCCATTTTTTTTTTTTTTTTTTTTTAAAGAAGGAGATTGACTTTGAGACACTCCTAACCTGCTGACCTATATTCACCCCCACCCTTTACAGCAGGACTAAAGTGCATCTGGAAGGGAAAGGCAAAAGAAAGAACGCCTCAGTCCTGTTATGTAACCTTTGTGTGAATGGGCGATGAGAAACAAAGTGTTCAGCGGGACTGTTCTCTTCAGAAATCCACTTTGCTTTCGCAAGACTTGTGCAACAAGCACACCAGCAGTCAATAGACCTGTGCTGTCATGACGTCAATTTGTAGGCTGTTTAGAATGGCAGGGTTTGAATTATGACTAAAATAAATTGTGTCAGAGACATTTGGTCCTATGGCATAAATGATACACAGTCATACCTTAAATATGAATTTTGAAGCTTTTATGTTAGTTGCTATAGAAGCAATACAAAGATTTCTGATTCATCAAGGACACTCAGTCGCATCCTTTAGGTCGTTGTAGTCCTTGTTTAGCCCTTTTCGCAGCTTGCTTAAAAAACCCTTCAGAACTCATGTTTTATTATGTAAGATTCACGTTAGAGAAGGAATGATATTCATGCAATGTTAACCAGACACCTTAATTGACTCATAAATCAAAATCCAACATAAAAACAAACCCATAAAATGCTAATAGAGAAATTATGATATGCAGAACATAATATTATTAATAGAAATAATACTTTACATATATATAAAAAAAATACAACAAAATAATGTTCAAAATTTTCTACATATAAATATCAAAATGTTATTTATTTATCACAATTTTTTTTTTTTTACATAATAAATTTTAGATTTTTTTTTTTCCAGCAGGTTAGGGCTGCATGAATATAACAAATCCAAATAAAAAAATAAATGCAATCACAATTATTAATTTTACATTTACATTTAGTCATTTAGCAGACACTTTTATCCAAAGCGACTTACAAATGAAGACAATGGAAGCAATCAAAATCAACAAAAGAGCAATATGCAAGTGCTATGACAAGTCTCAGTTAGCCTAACGTATTACACATAGCAAGTTTCTTTTGTTTTATTATATAATAAATGATTTTTTTTGTAACGTAATAGAATTGCCATTGAAATACTTATTTTGTGCAAGATACTCACAGAATTGTTTGTTGAATTTATTTATTGCTGTTTTAGGTCAAGACAGTGACTAAACTGTGTCAACATAAGTTCAATGAAACATGAGGTAAAATCACTTATGTAAGTGTTCATGGTGCACTTTTGGCCTCAAGTTTCATTGAACTTGTGATTTGGTGTGCAGATTGTACTTTATTCTCAATTTGAATTAACTCATCAATAATTCTTTAGAATTTTTAACACAGACAGAACTTTTTCCTGTTTGTTGGATAAACAGTCAACTTGACTTTGTCCCTTTTAGCAGCATAAATGCTTTGATAAGGCTATAGATATATTGTTTGTACGATGCTCAACCAGTGCAAAAAAACCTGTCATAGATGCATGACGCAACATACGTGTAAATGCATTGCTTTATTAGCTGTTGTCAGTTTAATTGTGCATAATGACGTTTCATTTGAAATGTTTGCTGATTTGTCATTATTATGGTGTCTTTGGATCATATACATTATTATTACGTTTTTAAGACTAGGTAAATATCAATGTCACACTCAAGTACATGTTTTAGCAGCTGTGACTGTTAATCATATTTTGGCTGCTTAAACACTTAAAATTGCGGTTTAGTCGGATCTCATAATTACGCACAGTAGGACGCCACATGCGAAACTGCTTTATTATTAGTTAACCACAAGCAGTTTGTGGTTTTGCTTGTGGTGTGTCAGTGAGTTTATTTAGCTTTGGCTGCATTGGCTGTGATTGTGGGTGTCGGAGGCAATCTCAGCACACGGATGAATTAACTACTTTCAGCGGATCTATGAAATGAAGCAAACCGCATTGCTTTGATCTCAAGTGAAAAGAGAATATAACTGAGGCTCTTGGAAGAGTTTGGATGACCGGTTACATTTATGAAGAAAATTATAGGAACTCTGTTTCTTTTAATTGAAATTTGTCTTTTATGCCTTTAAGTTGAGAGAGTGAGTTATTATTCAAGTTCAAACCAACTTTTTTCCAGCTCTTATTAAGAAAGTCTATAATAATTTGAGGAAAGACGACCTTTAACTGCCCTTTTGTTTTTAGGTCTGATTCATATTTTTGGTACATTTTTCACAGTTTATGTAACAAACATATCGTTTGACCTAAATGTCATCCAACGGGCAAATTTTTAATAAAATATTATATTGCATGTTCAAGTTTAAACCAACTTTTTCTGCCTTTTTTATTAAGGAAACATATAATCAATTTTGAGAAAAGACAACCTTAAACTGCACTTGGATTGAAGGTCGCATTCATATATTTTGGTACCTTTTTGGCTGTGAAACCTGGTGTTTATGTAATAAATGTATCATTTGACCTGAATGTCATCCAGTGGACTCATTTTTATGCAAATATTACATGCGTGTAATATCACATCTCAGGAAAGTAGTCCACACCCATTGTGTTTCTCTTTCCTTAAATGCATACTGAATCATATGTAGTCTTATTTCAGACACATTTATTTTTCTTGGTTTATTGCACATATATAAAATGATTTAACAACAACTACAACAACAAAAAAAATGATCAGCCATTGTGGCTTAGATTTTTTGTCAAACATCTGAAGTATTCTCCTAATTATAGTGCGTTGTTCAGACAGTACACTTAGCTTTGTCCACAGAAACCAACATCTGGATGTAAAGACTTTTAGTAAGAAACAAATTTTGCCTTTTTGTTTTTTTTACACCATGCCCACACATGGCCTTTGACCGTACAGTGTTTTTGTCTGTTATGATTTCTACCTGTGCTTGTCCTCATCCACAGAAGAACTCAGAGCAGGTCAAACTTCACATTTGACCTTCTAGTAATCAAAAGGCAAAGCAGACTAGACATGCTGCTATAACCCCGAGTGTTGACACTTGAAATCTTGTTTAAAGCAGGTTCTTGAAGGATAACAGAGGGTCAGACAGGCAAGCACACAAATGCTTAAATCATTTAGAGAGTGTGTTATTACTGCATTTGGCTTTCTCCAGTGCTCAAGGAGGGAGTTTGTAAACAGTCAGTATTAATGCTCTGTTTTTGGCTATGGAGGTTCAGGCTTGTAGCTTTTTGAGGGTTTTTGATCTTATGAAGGTCTTTTGCTTTCATTATACTTGTATAATCTTACATGGAAGTGAAACTGGATGTTTGATTTTTAAAAAGGTGTAGAGCAAGATTTGGGTTACTTAAAGGGTTAGTTCACCCAAAAATTAAAATTCTGTCATTAATTACTCACCCTCATGTCGTTCCAAACCTGTAAGACCTTTGTTCATCTTCGGAATACAAATTAAGATATTTTTGATGAAATCCGAGAGCTTTCTTACCCTGCATAGAAAGCAACACAACTACCACGTTCAAGGCCGAGAAAGGTAGTAAGGACATCATTAAAATAGTCCATGTGACATCAGTGGTTCAACCATAATTTTAATAATTTTTATGGTCAAGAAAGTAAAAATAACAACTTTATGCAACAATTTCTTCTCCTTGTGTCAGTTCTCTTTTCTATATAATGAGAGTTTAGTGACTCATCTGTTAAGTCAAAATGGGAGAAAGCACCATAAAAGTTCTTTAATATGAGTAGATGTATGTAGCGCACATGATATATTTGTGTGAAAATAAAATGTAAAATCCGAACAAGGATGCAGATAACATTTCAAAGCTTTGTTAGAGGGGTAGAGTTACAGTGATGCTGTAATGATGCTGAAAATTCAGCTTTGCGTAAAAAAAAAAATGCATTTAAAAATGTATTATTTTAAATTGTAATAATATTTTACAGTTTTTACTGTATTTCTATCAAATGAATGCACCTTGGTGAGCAAGAGACTTCTTCCAAAAACATTAAAAAAGTCTCAATTATTCCAAACTTTTGACTGGCAGTGTAAGTAATGACAAAATGTTCTGTTGCTTTTTTTTTAATCTTGGAAGATCTTGGAAGAAAACTTCTTCTTAGATCGTTCAGACTGGAGTGACTCCAAACAAAGCTCTGCCTTCCAACCTTTTGCCTCATGCACACCTCCACAATTACACGTGTGCGGAGGAATCGGAGGCTTTGCATCAATCACGTTGAGTAGATTTGCAGTGTCATGAGCTAGTTTTAATGGGCTCCTTCCAGTTAACTCTCAGGCATGGCCGAGGTTTGTTTAGACTCGGGTTTGTTGGCGTTGCGGATGCACATGTGCGGAGCAGTGCCTTAACTTAATTTCTCCTTTATTGGAAGACAGCGGAATGACTGTGGGGTCTGCCATCTGTGAAGGACTAGACTATAATTACTTATTAGTTGGCATGGCAGACAACAATATTTTGCTTGCTCCCAGCCTCGGTGTCAGAGTGTGATGGTGAAATCTGTCACCTGGCGGTGTGCTGATTGACTCTTTCCAGCAGGGGGGATATTTTAGCGGCTGAATGAGCCAAGCTGAGCACTTTTATTCAAACCCCGCAATTAGCCTAACAGATATTGTGCAGTGACACCAGTGTTTAACGTCCCGGCACCCGATGTGCTCCGGCTTAACCTGTTCACTTTAACACAAGCAACATTTTCACACCCTGCTTGGAGTTTAAAGGAATGGTTCACCCAAAAATGTTGTTCTCATTTTGAGGGACCTCGTTTTAATTTATTTATGTACTTATTCACATATTTATTTAATAAATACAGCCAAATATGTTTGTGTTAAAACATTTAGAAAGCAACATGTTTGCAAAATTAAATAACTGACTTATTGTTATTGTTGTTGTTGTTAACAATAATAAAATAATAATAACAATAAACGTCTAATACATATTAAATATTTTAATAAATATAATGAAAAATTAGTGCTGTCAAATCGATTAATCGTGATTAATTGCATCCAAAATAAAATTTTGTGTTTACATATATATGTGTGTGTATTGTGTGTATTTATATGTATATATAAATACACACACACACACACACACACACACACACACACACACACACACACACACACACACACACACACACACACACACACACACACACACACACACACACACAGACACACACACACACACACACACGCATGTATATATAAGAAATATTTACTTGCACATATTAATATTTATATGATTTAAATACAAATATATTACATATATTTCTTTAATATATACATGTACGTGTGTACTTACATATACATATAAATACGCACAGTACACACACATATATTATGTAAACAAATTTTTATTTTGGGTGCGATTAATCGATTTGACAGTACTATAAAAAACTGTTTATTCAACTTATAAAGAATAAAAGTAGTCAAAGTGTTTACTTAAGGAATTATTTTATTGAATAAAATCGTATTAGATGACTTTAAATAAAATGATCGAAATTAGATTTTTTTTAAAATAATTTTAGTTTTTGGGTAAACTGTTTTTTAATATTTTGCATTTTGACATAATTTGCTTAATAGTTAAGCACATTTTCCCCAAAACATTTTCTTTACCATAATAATAAATGTTATTTTTTACTGCTATTCCTTTTTTTAATTCATGTTACTGTCAAAGTTTCTTATTAAATTCTTGTTACTGTAATACAGTATTTTTGTATTACATGTGTGAATTAAAGGCATTATCATAAATCACAGTGTTAATTAAATTTAAAAAAAAATCTTTATGGTTATTTATTTATTTATTTTAATGGTAATGAGAAATTATGTTTAAAGAGCTTTTCACCAATAAATATTGTTCCAAAACAGTAAGTAAAAATTATTGCATTAAACCTTTTTTTTTTTTTTTTTTTTGCAAAAACAAAGAAAAAATAACGTTTTTTGGAAGTTTTCTGTTCATCGCCTTGAACATTTTAATTTAATTTAATTTAATTAATTTATTTATTACTTTCATTATATAAAAAAGAGTGGCTGCACTCTCTGAAGAAAGGTACGGAAGTTGTCACTGTGATTGTACCTTTTCAAAATGTACACCTTTGTACCTTATTAACCCCTAAAGTTGCTTAATGGTACATTAAAGGTACATATTAGTACATAAAGTGTAAATATTATAATATTGTTTTGTTGCACAGGTTTTGAACAACATTAGAGCGAGTAAACAATGACTGGATTTTCACTTTTGAATGAACTGTTCCTTTAACGAGTTGGCTTGCTTCAGTCTGGATACAGATATGCAGTAACATGCTGCTTTTAATGGAGCAGACACCTCTTAATGTTAGTCTGGCCATGGCAGTTGTTTTTGTTGGCTGGACAGCAACACGCTGCTGAAAACCCCAGCATGGTACGGGCTCCAGTCACTGGCCCCGGTCTGTGGACTGTTAACACTGCAGCCAGCGCTGTTTTACAGCGAGCGGCGGAGTATGTTTACCCAGCGATGACAGAAGATGGATGGGCCGCAGAGGAGTGGAGGCCTCTAAACAAGGTTTCTGTACCAAAAAACTCTCCTGAAGCCCAGCGCAGGTCTGCAGCTTTATCTGACAGCCACGCTTCCAGGAGCCGCTGACATTCTCAAATAGCAGGGATTAGGATTTCCCTCTGCTTCAGCAGCCTCGTGGAGGAACTCACCCTTTTGTGCTTATCTGGAAGCAGTTGCGTTCACTAATCTTGATCTGAAGTATGGAAAACGACCATTGTGTGACAAAGCATTGGTTCAAAAATGGACACTGTGTCTTCATTTACTCATGCCTTTCCAAAGCCATATGAGTTTGTTTCTTTTTTTTAAGTTTAATAATGCACTGGTCACTGTTTGTTATGATGAATGGGTACAGAAACCTTCAAGCTTCAAAAGAATGCTTCCAAAAACAAAACAAAACAAAACAAAACAAAACAAACAAAAAACGTAAAAATAAAAAAGTAAAATAAAACAATAAAAAACATTTTATTTGTGTATTTTTTTTATGGCTGTCAAAGTTAACGTTCATGTAAATAAAATATTTTACTAAATATATTAAATGTACTTAATGAACAATATTTACTGTGACAAGCTCTTTAAAAATAACTACACTGAAAAAAAAAAAACATTAAAAGAAATTGAATTCTAGTAAAAGAAAGTACATTTCATAAATAATGAAATTTTGAAATGGCAGGACCGAAATAATCTTTCTCGTAAAATATATTCCAATAACCTTTGTTTTATTTACACCTTAAAATATTCTTCTATAGTGTAATTTCTCATTACCACAATAATAATAATAATAATAATAATAAATACTGTTATGCTACAAAAACTAATTTATCAATTAACTGATTAATTTATTCAAATTGTAAACATTGTCAAGGAATAGTTCAACCAAAATAGTTACATTTCAGTCAGTTTATTTAAAAGTGTTTAATAAAATTAAAATTAGTTTAATTGATAAAGTTATTTATTTAATTACTTCCATAATTCTTGCATTCTTTTGAAACTTGAATATTTCTGTGCTCATTTATTGTAATTGCATGAAAAAGTGACCAGTGCATTATTCACAATAAATGAACAAAATCGTAAACTTAATCAAAGTAAATATTTTGTGATAAAATTAATAAATTAAGTGACATAATAATGATCGGCAAAATTAATCACACAGATAAATGTTTACCATTTAATTTTTTTTCATTATGGTAATTAGTGAAAAATCTGCAAAATTTTCTTAAATAAGGCTTTAAGCAGAAATATTGCAATACATTCTTTCTTTGATTTTTGTATGTATGACCCAGACATTTCTTGAGATTTCTTAGAGCCATCCAAAATTTTTGACTAGTCTCAGATCAGCTGAAAACACCAACCTGGTTGCGCAAAGCCAAGTTGTTTTGTGATGCCAAGCGAAAGCCAGGCCAACATCCTGGAGTGAAGAACCCAAAATGAGGATCACTGTTTGGCAGCCTTCCTCCTGACATAATGATGCCTCCCTCCCTTTCTTGTTTTTGATCATCAGAGGTGTGATGTATCACACCATGCTATGGTTTAGGACGGGTGTTTGTACGATGTGTTTGCTCGAAGGTTAAGCTGTGTCATTTAACGTATTTCGTGTGTGATCTACCATAAACAATCAGTTAACTTTCCAAAGCGCCTTTCCTCCAAAGAGACGTCAGATTCTCGCTAAGTGCTCTACTGGTTTAAAAGACTGATCACTGATGCGCTTTATATTAGATAAACAGGGCAGAACAACACGTTGAAGCTGGGAACGATCAATATCTCTTAGAAGCCCTGAAACCGGTCTCAGCGTTTTCACATGAAATTATTGCTGTACACCAAAACTCAAAGTCCACTAGAGTCTGACTAGTCAGACATTATAAAATCACCTTTGGAGTAAAGATACCATGAATCTGTAGATACCATGAGACTTTCAGTTGTAGTGTCATGCGTAAATTTGAAAGAAGCCTAATGTTTAATCATATTAACAGCTTTTTTTTTATAAAAGGGAAGTCAAGATGAAAACTGTAGATGATATGGAGTTGGTACGTGGGTTTTTGTATTCTGCCACACATTTCATCTTTGGTCCTGCATATGCACTTTAGTGACATTTGATTCAATATAATGTGTAGGCATTGTGATTTGAAATGCAAGAACAACAAATTTGTGTAAACAGTTTGCAAAGCCAATCTTGCATAAATTGCTGTTTAATACAGGTTTTATGAATAGTTTTACTTCATGCAAAAATTTAGAAATGGTTTTGCTCATTGAATGCGACATTTTACGTAAGAATGGTTTGATCAGTGGTTTTTCACATTGAATTGATTGACAATTTTATGAATGCTTTAGTTGTTGAATTGATCAACAATTTACACGAAAGTGCTCTATGAATAGTTATACTCATTGAATTGATTGTAACGAGTTACGTTTTCAACGGTTTTACAAAATTGTAAAGTAAATTTGAGAATTGTGCAGTTTTACGCAAGTTTACATAAGTATGTTTTTACGTGTTGAATTGATTAACAACTCCAATAGTTTCATGAATAATTTCAGTTGTTGGATTGTGATTTAGACTACATAAAATACTCATCGATTTGAAAAAAAAAAAAAACTATGCAAGAATATTTCGATAGTTTTAGTTTAATTGATTGCGACAATTTATGTAAGTTTGTACATTTACGTAAATGTTTTTTATTTGTTTAACAGTTTCATATAAATAGTTTCACAAATGATTTCCGTTGTGGTTCACGTAAATTGGTTTCTGGAACATTTGTACTGATTTGGAAAATATATATACAGTATATATAGTACGAAACTAATACTAATAGTTTTAGTTGTTGAATTCATTGCCAATTTACAAGTGGTTTTACATTTTAGTTGGAATAAGAATGGTTTTATAATTTTTTTAAACAATTTATGCAAGAATAGTTTTATGAATGGTTTTAATAATGGTTTTAATTGCCAATTTACAAATTGTTTTACATTTTAGTTGGGCTCATTGAACTGATTGTGTCTGAAAAAATTTGCTGTGATTTAAACCGAATTCATTTCAATATGAAAACATACGCAACTTTTATGAATGATTACTTAAATTTTTTTGATTTCATTCATTAATTAATAATTGTGATTTACATAAAAATGGTTTCATCAACATTTTGAAGTGATTTGAAAAAAAATATATGCATGGTGCGAAACTAATACTAATAGCTTTAGCTGTTGAATTTATTGCCAATTTAAAAGTGGTTTTACATTTTGGTTGGAATAATTGAATTAATTATGATGGTTTGTACGTTACACGAATGGTTTGAACTTTGAACGTTTTTAATAAATTTACCAAAGAATAGTTTTATGAATGGTTTTAGTCAATTAATTAATTGCTTTTGGTTTTACATTTTAGTTGGACGCATTGAATTGATTGAGACAGAAAAAATTGCAATGATTTACACTGAATTCAGTTCAATATGAAAACATAGTTTTATGAATGATTTACTTACATTTTTTCCCTCATGTTTAATTCATTAATGTGGTTGTTTTATGGTCATTTTTAAATATCAGTTTTTAAATTATGCCATAAAGGATACTAACACCTTCTACTGAACTAAACACACATGTGATTAATTGATTTCACTGTCAATCTACTTTGTAGCAAAACCTTTACGTTTTTGTATGCAACAACATTAATTTCATTCCAGTTGAAGTTCTCATGCTTTCCAGGGAAGTAGGTCTTGAAAAGTTGAAAAGTTTGAAGATGGTGCGACAAACATTTGGCAAGTGTTTCAAATAAGTACTACCCAAGGTAGCTTAAATCTTAAGATTTTAAACTGCATTTGAAGTTTACTAGAAGTAAGAAGTGTCCCACATCTCCTATATTGATATTTCATGGATAATTAATGTGGCGGAATCCAAATTAGACAAAGTTTACCCTCTTTGAACTAAAAGTTTTGCTCTGATGGGAGAGCTTATTTTGGAGTTAAAGCCACCAGTGGCCAAACTGGGGCTGGCAAATATGCCCTCCGCTGGTGACAAGAACCAGATTTTGATGCAACATCTCCAGTGGCGGGGGACGTCTCAGATCTACGTCCCATTTACAGAAGTTAATATCTGAGATAGACAGTTTAAATAGTAATGAATTAATGTACTCCAGATGCATTATGGGAAGCCTTTAAAGAGGTCTAAATTTACTGTTGTGGGGTGGAGCTGTGACCTAACTAGGCCTGTGGTGTAGTGGGGACGTGACGCTGAGGTGCAGGGCCTGGAAATGGGCCTCTCCTTTGGGGCCTCATGGGAGACGTAGGGGATGACCAAGGTCGACAGGATTTCTCAGTGGGATTTCTGTAGGCCCAAACAACTCATGATAATGAACATAAAGTGCTGCGGTCCATTTTTAATGTCAAATTAATGCAAACCATTAACTTGAAAGCATCCAAAAAGAAAAACATAGTCAATCTCACCTTAGAGTATGCATGGAGATCATATTGGTTTAGTGGTTTTAGACATTGAATTTGATAATTTTATGAATGTTTTAGTTGTTGAATTGATTGACAATTTAAAAAATGCTTTACAAACTCATTGATTTGATTCCAACAACTGATGTAAGAATAGTTATGAATAGTTCTAGTTGTTGAAGTCATTGTCAGAATCACTGAAAAAATCATTTAAATTGGTATTTTATGTAAGAATGTGGTTTAAAACCAATGGTAGGAGTATGCATTGACTTTTTGACATTTGATTAACTTGCTACCGTAAAAGAGCAATGTCTACCATCTAGCAATTCCCAGACCTTCTTTGCATGTGGCACATTCAATTTATTGTCTTGCTCTTTTCTGTTGTCCTCACTTTGGCTGCGTCTGCTAATGGATAATGTTAACCAATAGTCAAACAGCTGTTAATGCATTGATTTTGCATGGTCTCATTCAATCTGGCTCAATTTCTGTATGTAATTTTTTTCTTCTTCCATGTTTAATATCCTGTTTCTTGCAGAAATGTGTCACATTGTGGAAGTAAGATGGGTTGTGGCTGAACTTTACCACACTGACAAAATGTAAAGCACAACACGAAAAATGATTTCTGAAATTTAGTTTATTTACTTGAAAAATAATAATAGAAAAAACCTTAAAACAACAATGCATAATCTATTTAGACTTGATTATGTAGTTTACCCAATAACTTTAAAGAACTTGAACTTGAAAAATTAAGAGGCAAATATCATAGAAAGTGAATAGTTTAACAGTTTCTTTTAGAGGTCAGGACTTTGAGCTTAAGCCAAATTCTGCGTAGACAACAAGAACATGCTTTATTTCCATTTTGTATTATTTTCCTGCTTTTATAATGGACAAAGAAGTTGTGTAATATTGTCTGCTTTTCATTTTAAAATGTTCCCTTACAAGATGTGTTTACCATGCTTATAAAAGCAAGTATGGAGACGCAGGAGGGACATGCTAAAGTAGGCCATTGCCTAAACTTGGCTTGATGTTTTCTGTGCATGTATTTGCCGTGAATTCCGAGTCATTGAAGTCACGACGTCTGGTTTGTAATCCACGTATATGTGTGTGCGGCTTACTCTATTATTATTATTTTTTTTTCTTTATAGTATCTCTTTGTCTCATAAATTACGCAAACACCTATTCTTCATTCGCTCGTGTCAAATTTAATTTTTAGGTCTTACAGCCCCAGACGTGTTTCATGCATGTAATTTTCATTTATTCAGCCATTTCGGCGTATAATTGATTTTGACTCATTTTAACACGCGTTCAGATGACTAAGTTAAGTGACTGCTCATCCTTCCCCTGTTAAAACAATTTCGGGTCCCCTAACAAATAAAAATCGGGCTGATCAAAAAGATAAGCCGTGTTTTGAATTAGTGTCACTCAATGTACTTGATTATTCATATATGATTAAGAAGCGGCGCCTAATCCAGTAAATAGAGTTAAAAAGAGACAGAAATTCTGTCCCTTCAGGTGCAGCAAGCTCTTAATCAAATTATCCTCACATCCGGGCATGTCGTATTCTTCAAACACCCCCGGTGACTTCTCAATGCAGATTATAATCAGCTCCTATTTTCAGTCTTTGATTAAAATCGTGCAGGCTTGGACAGACTCGGTTCTTCCTGTGACGATTCAGCCAGCTAATTATTAATATCAGAGACCCACTCTCTAGTTTTTTTTTTTTTTTGTTCACCAATTACAGTGAACCAGTGGACCAGAGTGGTTAAACAATGCCCATAACTATTAATCATGTTGAGTCACATTGGATGTGAATCCATTAGTTCATTCTTATTTAAATGTCTTACAGTGGTTGGGAGGGGACAAGGTTTCGCCGAGGACTTGGTTTGTCCTTCCTGACCTTCAACTTAACTCTCTCAGGCTGAGATTTCACCATTTATTCTACCATTATCCTTTTAGGTACTTATTAAATTATGTTAAATTAAGCCATGCGCACTTCTGTTCATTTATCAGTTTAATTTGAATAATTAAGGGTTGTCATGATGCCAAAATCTCAATACCAAGACTTCCACGATTCTTGATACCAATTTTGGTGCTATACATAAAAAGCTTGTATGGTATTGAGAATGCTCCTTTATTTAAAATGTAAATTTTTTGAATATTTCAAAGTTGAATTTGTTCAAATTTAAGCATGTAACAAGCAGATTTTCAATTAAACAGTCAAGTCATTATAAAAAAATCTAATTTAGAGATAAACATAAAAAAGGAATTATCTGATCATTCCCAATTTTTGTTATAGACATACATTAATTTTTTTTGTCATAGGCTCATTTATGTACTCAATTAAGTAAAAAGTACATTGTACAGTAATGCTGTAGAAAGACTGGCTTTGCTGTATTTATTGAATAATTGTAGTATTAATTTCAGTGTTAAAAGTAACTACTTTTTACATGCTGAAAACATGGGTTTCTTTCCTCTGCTGAACACAAAAGAAGATATTTTGAAGAACGTGTGTAACCAAACAGTTAATGGTCCCTATATTGAATTCCATAGTATTTTTTTTTTCCATTCTATGGAAGTCAAAGGCTACCAGAAACTGTTTGGCTATCCACAGTCTCCAGAATATCTTCTTTTGTGTTTAACAGAGGAAAGAAACTGGTTTGGACAAACTTGAGGGTGAATTTTCATTTTTGGGTGATCTGTCCCTTTAGGTGTGTAATTTCTAAGTTTTGTTTTGATTCACTTAATGATGTAACACATAATCATACAGCGAACCAAAAGCCTGTTGCTTTGGCTTTGAGCACTTTCATTTTACCCAGACTGCATTCGGCCTCTGAGTAATTCTGAGTTACAGTGTCCGCGAGACTGTTGGAAACTTTGGATTGTTAACTTGTGACCCAGTCTTTTTTCATGTGATGTCATAAACAGAAGATGAGATTTCTCTTTTACGTAATGAATAGTTAATCTCAGCTTGTGGATGTGTGGGATTGATGGAGCAGTGATGGAGAACGACGTCTCCACTGGACTCTGGCAGTGATGGAGAACAGGGCTCTCCCGCTGTCATGTTTGCTGCACCAATCACGTCCCTCCATCTTCAGGCCAAAGTTTATCAGCCTTATCGATCAGTGTTTTACCGCTTTATTTTCCTAATGTGGTGCCCGGGATGCAATAATTAACCCCATGTCAGGTTATTAAAACCCTATTTTTACGTGACAGACAGAAATAGACATACAGAAATGGGAAGATGGAAGCCATCAGTTAATGTTCAAGGATTTTGAAATGTGAAATTATTCCTTTCCGAGACCCCATTATAATTGGTGCATTAATTTCAAATTAAAAGATTGAAGTTTGTGCCACATGGCTGGCAGACGTATAACAATTGATTGCATTTTAACGAAGAAAAAGTTGGAGGACAATGGTGCCACTGTGTTTGAGGAAATTCTCCAACACTTCTTCTGACACTCATCTGTGGGATGGTAAAGGTTGTGTTACACTGATCTGAACGCAAATTTGACTAATCTTGATATGCATCTGCTCAAACAGCAAGATACTTTCTGAATTTGTTTATCAAATCATCTGTTTTTCCATCTTTGGAGCACGAGCTGTTGTGATTTCCGTAAATGAATACTTCATTCAAAAAAATCTGTCATTTATTTATTCACCCTCTAAACCCGTAGGCAGTTTTTTGTTCTTTGGATCATGAAATCATTTCTTCAAATAGATCTTCTCTATACGATGACATTTCATAATGACTATGGCCTGTCAAGCTCTAGAAACAACATAAAATCTCTATGAAAGTAATTCATACTACCATGCTATTTTTCAAGTCTATAGAAGTCATTGCTTGTTAAACAGACAAAAGTGTATGTTATTATTCACTTATAATCTTTACCTTTTTTAACTCGAAAAGGGTGCAGGTTGCCATAAAGTGCCATAAAGAGTAGCAGAATAAAGAGTAGGTTTCATTTGTAAATTGGATTAAAAAATAAGCCTAATTTATGGAATGATTGTCACACATGATGTGCATGAAAACGCTGACATGAAGTAGTCGCAAGGAAGTTGGCCTCTCTCAAGTAGTTTAATGGCCCACTGCTATGCCACCGAGGGAATAAGCTGAATGAATGTTTGATTTTTCACATTTGTACGGTTGAAATTATACCTCTGGTCTGCAAATACACTTTAAGAAAATGGGTAGAGTTGAAATTATTATGTGCCAGGCTATTTATTAGACAGATCTGTCATTGGTATCAGCGGGAGTCCATTTGCTTCGCACTGCTCTGCGACTTTCTTCCCTGTGACAGTGATTGACCCTTCGCTGTGGTGTTAACACCGCACATGGCAGTTTGTCTGCTTTTGAAAAGTGCCAAGGTGAATGACATTCTTTGGCTTTAATTGATAGCGAGGATTCTCATTATATTTCAATTTGCATTTAGGGGGTTGTCCAGTGGAGGTTTGTTAATTGCTAGCTGGACTAGAACCTTTTGGACTTCTCTCTTACCTGGCTGGAAGCCACTGTGTCTTCTCAAAAGAGCCACTTCATCTCTGTCAGGGCCAGGTGGAAATTTGCTGCACGGTTCTAATTGGACAAAGTGCCTTTCAAACTCCCAGCCATCACTCACAGGTCGGATTAACGGAGCCAGCGAGGTGTCAACATAGGTTCCCCACTCACTTTCGCCCTCCTTGTGGCCCGAGGCCTAATGTTCACTGCTGCGTGCTCTATCACTCAGCGCCGAAGAGGAAAAACTAATAAAAAGAACACCTCGGTGAACAAAAACGCGTAGCGCAGTTGTTTCCACGATACTTCAGTCTGTCAAGATGACTGAATTACTTGTCGTTCGCTCAGTACCCTTGCTTTCCATAAAGCTAATGAGTCATGAATGCAGGATGTAAATGTGCCAAGCATGACTAGCGTCTGGTCAAGCAAAATTGCAGATTATCCCGTTTTCTGTGACATACATATTTGGAATAGTTTTTATTACACTGATTTAGACTTTTATATCCAAATGGTTGACAATTGTATTGATGAATAAGATGAGTAAGTTGGAAGCAGGCACGTGCAGAAGGGGGGGCTTTGGGGGCTCGAGCCTCTACCCTTTTTCAAAATTATTCAAAAGTGCCCCTCTCGGACAAATAGCAATGATATTGTGGTAAATAAAACAAAATGCATTTGAATTCTAATTACATTTAGCCATAATTAACATGACAATTTGTACAAAACAGTGACTAATCACTCAAAAGTCGGGAAATTCCTGTTTATTTTTACATATCTGTCAATCTGAGGCGTTGCTATGGGTTTCGTGCGTTTTGCCCAACTGATATTCCACAGTCTGTTCGGAAACCGAGGCTCTCGAGCCATGGTTCTTTCAGTGAGTGCCTATGGGTCAACGGAAGGAAAAATTAAAACGAAACAAAATTTTAAACATTTTTCATCAATAATCAAAGCTAGTGTGTCGATTTAATTAAAAATCCATATATTAGCCTATATATTTTAGAAGATCTGACACAAGTTCAAATTTCATTGGACAATACGTGAAGTGGAGCGGTCATTTTCCGTTCTTATTCATAAATTTGGTTGAAAATTACATGGGACAGACAAGCTTATTTGTGGAGCGATCTGGATCTGCAGTTTGCCTCATTTTATAAATCAAATTACATCGCTGGGAAAATGTATACTAAAAGCACTGCACAAAACAGTGAAGCACTAAAAGTCGCAATAATGGTAACCAGTAGGCTATTGAATTCACTTATATTTATGTATGATATACACCGTTTTACTATTTGATGAAACTACCATAGTTAATGAACTATGGTATATATTGCCCCTTTTTTACATTTGAGCCCCTGCCCCTGAGGAACACTCTGAACGTCCCTGGTTGGAAGCCAACCAGTTGTAAGCAGTTAACACACGTGCAGAAATCCACAGGGTGAAGGTTACATGTGGAAAAAATGAAAATGTCAATTAGCTCATTTGCGCTGCCTCCTCTGTTCAAACTTCCTTTGAAACAGATTGAATAAGATGGCACATTTACACCATCCTTCTAATATGAGCTTTACCACCAGCTTGTTCTGCAGAGGCTGCGCAGGCAGGAAACCAATGCTGGGTGTAACAAAGGACTGACAAATAAGTACCATCAGAGTACAAAAGCTGGCAGCTGGGACGTGATGCTTAAGTACGTACTTGAGGGTGGTGATTTGATCCCACATGGGAGAGTGAGTGGACAGGGGGAGATTGATGGCGGTGTCCTAAAACAGAGATATAACACCCGATTGAGCCCTAAAGGCATTGGGACTAGCACAGAGCCCTGTGGTACACACTTGCTTATAGGTGAGCATCCCCCCCCAAAAAAAAAAATGCTTCATGCAAATTCATGGGACACATTAAAGGATTATTCCCAGGAAGGTTGTGCCAACATAGCCCAAAGCATTGCACATCTCCTGATCTGAGAATGAGCCGCACCTGGGAGAAAAACAACTTACACAGGCAGTCATTTGTAGTTGCTGCAAAGTGCATTAGCTGTAACTTGCCGTCACAATGCTAGGGTGTTGAGAAAGGCATTGATATGTAGTTGCTAAGGTGTTCTGAGTGTTTTTTAGCTTGTTGCTATGTGGTTGCTAGGGTGCTTGTTTTTTTACTTACTGGCCCAAGTCAAAAGTGTTCACCTTAAACTCTGTGATATTCTAATACCTTGGTTCCTCTAGTGTAAATCTACTGTTTTTTTTTTTTTTTTAAATTGTTTGGCCCGTTTTATCTCCAACCAGGCAAAAATTGTCAGCACACTTCAACAAGAAATGTGATTTGAGGTTTTATGGGTTGTTCAAATTTTTAACCCCATATAATGAGCAATACACATCTCTTTTCTAACTGAAGTAGATCAGGTAAGAGAGATGCATTGTTCTTTTGTAATTCAATGAGTTTATACTGCATTTACAGGTAATTTTGACGTATATTACAGAACGAAATATTCAATTTGAATAGCTTTGATGTGCATGGTGGCGGACTTGGTATGTGAAGTATTCATCTGTTTGAAGTAACTCCCCTAAACATTTTTCTTTCTCTGTTATTTCTTCCTTTCATTGAAAACCACAGCTGCTTTGTTGAAACATCTGAGCAGGCCAGCGGCCAGAGGAATGTGGAAATAGCTCTGTGTTGAAACCAATGTGTTCAGTGTGTGTGTGTGTGCACCTGAGGCACTGCTCCGGTTATCTCACAGTGGTGTAATCTTCATACTTTGTCGACACACCAGCGTGACCTCCCTAAAGGATCTGCCGTTGTTCTTCCTGACCCTCTGCTGAACGCTCTTGGAAAGGTTCCTTGAAAACCACTCGATTGTCTTTTTGCCGCAAATAGCTTGTTACTCTATTGTTACATGATAAGCGTGAGAGTATTTCTATGTCAGTGCATTTTGCAATGTGGAATATCTCATAAAACAGGGGGCAGAACACATTTTTGACTGCTTTCACTAAAGGATCTATATCTTGATATATCACAGTAGAGTAATACACAATTACTCGTGATTCTCGTTTTCTTAACTGTTGAGCCCTTGAGATCCTTTTTTGAAATTTTTATTTATTTGTGCATTTATACCATGCCCTTTAGGGTTTAGTCTAAGTAATCAAAGACTAAGTGAGAAATCACCGCTGTCACACCGCAACAGAAAATGTAGTGAAGTTTCATGATTAAACCACATGACAAAACAAAAAGACCCATAATGCACTGCACACATACAGTAGCTGAAAAATGCACTGTAGCCCCGTCTCTCACAGCACGTACAGTTGATTGCCTGAACCGGCGCGCACGTGTGGGGCAGATGGCGGAGGGCTGCTGGATAATAGATCTCAATATTAACTCAAAATCATGCTGGGCGTGTTGGTGGATGACGCTTGGTGGAGTAAGGGAGAAGCGTTGACCTTCTGTCCTGTCATTTAGCCCCTCACGCCCCCCTGCGCTGCACTCAAATTACTTTGTTTTACCCAATTAAAGGAGACGGCTGAGCATGGCGAGCTTGGCCATTTTTCGCTCCGTGACACGCACCACGCTCTCACCTGGATGCGCGCGACATTAGCGCTTTGTCACTGGAATATGTGGAGAGAAGGATGGTAGTGGGAAGTCTTCCGTGTGTCCTGAGATTGATGTGGTGGATACCATGTGACACATTTACTGCCATATTTACAAAGTATGAGACTGTAGTATTATTGAGTATTCTTTTAGATTTGGTTCTGAGGGAGGTTTTTCTCATCTGTTGTTTGAATTGGCAGTCAAAAACCATTTCGGAATGATTTTCTTAACATTCAGTTTTGTTAGTAATTCTCAAAAGTTTGTTTTCCTGCATTGTAATGGCAAATGAAGTGTTTTAGCTGATTTGTGAGCTTGAAATCTGAATTTTATTGCAAGGTATTTGCTGCTTGCATGTGGCAGTGGCGCAAAAGTGAAATTATTAATGCTGATACTTTTAACTTTCAATAATTCAGTGGTCAAATGTTCCACGTATATTATTGTTTGCAAAATTAAATATATTTACTGCTATTGGTTTAGGTTCTGGTTAAGAAACAGGCAAAAAAAAAAAAAAGGCTAGCCTCCACTGCTAAATTGAAAGTGACATTTTAAGAGACTTTTCTGTGCAGTTATTGAAGGAAGCGTATATATATATTTTTTTTATAGATATTACATTTGATTTCCAAAATTACTTTGAGTATGTAATTTCAATCCTATTGACTGAAATAATTTGAAGATTTGGCAAAATTATGGAACTATGGACAAGACATGTAACCATATTTTTAGAGCTGCATGGCTATGAAGTCGGAATCAAGCATGAATAATCGCTAAAGGAACCATTATGTCGAATCAGAATTGGAATAAGAATTATTACAATTGTCATGCCTAATTATTAGTGGTGATGCAGCAAAATTTTGGCACCACAAAAAAATAGCCCGAAACAGCAAATATTCATTTTTTGCCAGAAATGTTGAGAGGTGGCTTGCTGCTGGAGATCTTATGACTGGTTTTAACCTCTGAACCCAACACCCTGAACTCCATACCAAGTTCACTTACCAATTTATCCAAATTTAATTACAAAAATGTTATTTTTAATTTCTTTTTTTTTGACTTTACGAACCTTTAATTTTGTTTTTGTTTTTTGCTAATAAAAAATATCATCACAAGTAGTTGTGTGAAATGCTTTTTCTTTATTTGGCTGTAAAATTGTGGTCATATTAGCAAAATTTTGCACACTAAATGTGCGATATTTCCATTGTCGGTATTGTAGCCTACACAGAAATTACTGTCAGACCAAGCAGGTTTCTGTTGGCGAATCCACGTGACCAACTTGAACACGATCGAAATCTGTGTGGGGAGCTTTTTCACTGTAATGCAAAAGTCCAGATTGCTTGGATGTAAATGTGACGACACTTTAATAAAATGGGAAATTAGTGGTGAAATACCTGCAGACTGACAGCGTATTTGACTCTTTGAAGAATTTTATTGTAGTATTCTTCAATCCTGTCAACATTTTGAGTGAACCCAAGCAAATTACGTGCTTTCCACTCACATCTGCATGGGTGCGGTCTTCCTTATCTATTATTTGTAATAACATAAGAATATTCGATGCAAGCGCTCTATTTTTAGAATCAGCGCTCTTGTTCAGTTTGAATTGTGGGATGACAAATGCACCAAAGTTTTCCTGTTACAGATCAAGAAACAAGAAACACTGTAGAGTTCTTTTGTTTCCTTTCATATCTGATGACAGAAGCGCACAGTCGCAGACAATGCTCTGCAGTCCCGTGTGTGTGCGCGACGGAGACGGGCTGTGCGATGATGGCGGAGGGCTTTAACAGCCATGCGAGCACAGATTATGTGCTTGAAGGGGTGGAGGCCCGTGCCAGCAGTGACAGTTGGACTGGGAATTGGCGGGAGCCTCAGCCGTGCGGCACGGACCCGGCTCGGAGGACCCATCGGGTCCGAGCCCCATCTTTCCCCTCGCGGCAGCTCCTCGCAGGGACGCGGGCTGGCCGGCAGCTCCAGGCGGCCCGATGGGGGTAAACCGGCCCCTCGAGTGTCTTGATGAAGCGCCGGTAATAGCAGGAGGCTTTTGAAGAACGATGCGCTCGTTTGAGGAGGAGCGTCTTTTACCTCTATCCAGCTCAGGCTTGGCCGGGCTTTTGTCGAACTGCATGTCTTTGCTGCGATGCCCGCGCTCTGTGACGCCAAGGGGCCCGAACGTCTGTCATTTGTTTTACTTTCAACTAAAAGTTGATGGTTTACCAATAAAGCCCTCGAGTGCTTGTTTTGATGGAGGCATATGGAATTATCGTAGGCCCAAAGCTCAAGATGGCAGCAAAAGAGGAGGAAGTAGTTTGAAATTAAATACCGTACAGTACCGTCAGTTTGGTTGAAATGTTTCTTAAAATGGGTTAATCAGACCTCTATTTTGGGTGTCAATGATAACTTTGGCACTAAAACATCTTGGGATTGTTGCCCATATGTCTCCAGTCCATAGATATTTATAAAAACCAAGACTTCTTTAGCTGCCTTACATTTTAACAGTTCATCTACTAGGACTAGGAAATATATAATAAGCAAATAATAATTCTGTACACATTATTTAAAAAAGGTTAAAAACTAAACTGACTTGAAACAAATGCTAAATGGTGAAAATTCACAGATAGCAACAGTAACTAATAGAGGTAAATATTTTCTAAATTTTAATGTTTTTAAACATGAAAGTCTCTTATTTCCATCAAAAACCCAGCAGAAACAATTATGTTGTACTATTATTACAATGTAAAATAACTGTTTTTTATTTTAATGTTTTAAATTGTTTTTGTGATGAAAAGTTGAATCATTCAGAATCATTACTTCAGTCTTTAGTGTCACATGATCCTTTAGAAACTATGTTACAGGTTTCTACTATGTTACAGGTTCAAACTGATTGAATTATTATGGCAGATTATTTTCAGGTTATGTGCAGGCAGAAAGTTTCATATTATTTCATCAGATTTTTAATCAAAATCTATAATTGTATAAAATATGTGAGCTGTTTAAACTTCAATCCAGACAGGTCTGTGTTCATTTACAGTTCTGTGTACTGAAGCATTTGCCACTCTATTACTCTGAGCAGCTTTTGATGTAGTCCATTGATGTGCGAGCGTGCGCGTGTGCTTCTGAAGTGCACAGGAGAGGTCTAATAGGGAAAATAAGCATTTTCTGTTGAAAGTGCCTCTACTTGACAAGCTATATATTTCTAAAGTGTCATAAATCTCCCATGAGCCTCAGCCATCGCCAAAAACAACAGCATGTGCATTTCTATGCACTCAACCTGCAGCGTTCCATCAAACCACGGCTGTAATCTGTGCAGATGACAAAAAATGTCAGAAGTTCCATATTGTCATGTTGCAACTGAATTTTGAAGAAACCCTTGCTCTTTGACTCGACTCTCTTAAAACAGTATAGATCTGCAAAGGGGTTATTAAATGTAACAAATAAGGTAAACATGTATCATCTTTTATTGGAAAACAACATTTTAGCAAACTTTGAAAATTGCCTTAAAGGGATAGTTGAAAAAATGAAAAATTTGATGTTTATCTGCTTACCCCCAGGGCATCCAAGATGTAGGTGACTTTGTTTCTTCAGTCTGTAAGTCATATAATGCAATGGGCACACAATCTTTAAGAGTAAAAAAAACATGCACAGACAAATCTAAATTAAACCCTGCGGCTCGTGACAATACATTGGTGTCCTAAGACACGAAACGATCGGTTTGTGCGAGAAACTGAACAGTATTTTTATAATTTTTTACCCCTGATACACCACTATGTCCAACTGCCCTGAGCGCGTGCATGGCATCTGGTGCGTGACGTCCGTATGTGCTCTGGCGTAGTTTACGCAATTTTAAAAGTCAACACTCCCGGATGAGTTCGCGTGAGCAAACATAATCTTTTAGGTTTAAGTCGGTTTGAACAATCAGGATAAGTGCAAGTAATTACCATTTTGATTAGCCGTCATACCCACAATCTCAGTGCACTGTGTAAACAATGAGTGACGTATACGCGCAACAGATCGCTTCCGCCGCTTGCGTAAACTACACCAGAGCACATACAGACGTCACACACCGGATGCCTTTATAGGGATAGTTCACCCAAAAAATGAAAATTCTGTCCTTAATTATTCACCCTCATGTTGTTCCAAACCCATAAGACTTTCGTTCATCTTCAGAACACAAATTAATATATTTTTGATGAAATCCCAGAGCTCACTGACCCTACATAGATAGCAGCGCAACTGACACGTTCAAGGCCCAGAAAGGTAGTAAGGACATGGTTAAAATAGTCCATGTGAGATCAGTGATTCAACCTTACTGAAGGCGTAGTGCATCCGGGTTCTATGTCAGAACTTGTAAATAAAGTCGTTATTTTTGTTTTCTTTGCGCAGAGAAAGTATTCTTGTACCTTCATAAAATTGAACGCCTGATGTCACATGGACTATTTTAATGATGTCCTTACTACCTTTCTGGGCCTTGAACATGGTAGTTATGTTGCTGTCTATTGAGGGTCAGAAAGCTCTCAGATTTCGTCAAAACTATCTTAATTTGTGTTCTGAAGATGAACGAAGGTTTTACGGATTTGGAACGACATGAAAGAGTAATTAAGGACAGAATTTTCATTTTTGTGTGAATTAACCCTTTGATCTTTTAAACAGCTATTAAATCGAGGAGTAAAAGTCAAATGATGTTCAAATGATGTGGATTTGAAAACAGATGGATCGTAAAGTAATATATATTTTTTTTCTTAGCCAGCAAGTATTTAGTGAAGTGTGTTATGTCGATGTTTTTAGGTCTAATATTCCAACCGACAACCAGCTTAAGTTTTTGACAGACGTGATAACATACGTAAGGTTTAAAAAACTAAATTCGATTTTTGTGTAATTCGAAAAAATTCTGGAGATGTTTGAAATGCTTTTTGCGTAGTTCATTAAACTTATTTTACAGAATGAAGTTTATTCCATGGCTTAAATACATTAAATTTTACTCAGAGACTGACATGTTTGGCTTGTCAAAAATGTTACGTTCAGCTGTCGCAAGTTATTTTATTTTTATTTTTTTACCAGGAAAGGAGTGGTTGTGATGCTTGTGAAGTTGTTTTTATTGTCTCTTATAATAAATGTATTTTATTTAATCACATGAAAATACAGATCCTGAATAGTAAATAATAGTGAAAAGTCCCTTTTTTAAACTGTGGTTGAATTATTACTGCTTAGCAGATTTTGACTCTTATAATAAAACTGGTTATAAATCTTACAGTCATAAAGCGCTTTCAATCAGTTATGCTCCCTTTACTTGCTCGCAGCAAAGCGAGCATGGGATGCTCTTGACCTTTGACCTCGGCGTTCCTCCGCGCCTGGCCAGGAATCCTGTTTGTCCTCTTCACCTCGTTCTGGGCCAACATCGCCGCTCCTGGAGACTCCATTAGGAAGTCCAGCGTGTCCTTGGAAGTCTCCTCTCTTATTCATCGTAACTTCTCCCTTGTCTTACGACTTTCCTCCGTCTCTCTCTCATTTTTTCCTTCTCCCGAAAGTAGGCTGGAGGTTATTACTCTGAATTTGATATAACAGCCTGGCCGATTCAGTGGAGCACCTTGTCAGACACAAACAATAGATAAAGCCCGAAATATAATGTGAGGTAAGAAACGCTCTTATATTCCCCTTAGAGATCGGAACATTTGTCTGCATATATTTGCAAAGAATTCAGCCCGAGCCAGAGAGAGTGGAGGTCATGAGGAAAATAAATCTATTTTCATACGTGTTGAAGTTAACTCTTTTCCTGCAGGAACTATAGAAAGTCGCTCTATTGTTCCAGCGAGACTCGGTTTGGTTTTCATCTAACATCTACATCCAGTGCTATTGTTAGCGCTACTTGTGGTTAGTCGCGATGTTTAGTTTAGACCCAGATCTGAGATGGGCGGCTTTCTTGCGTAACATTCTAGCTTCGAGGGCCAAGTGCTAAGATGGTGAGGGACAAACAGATGTTGACGGTTGCATAATTGGTGAAAAGCAGCAGCGAGCTTTCTAATGTCGAACAGCGGTGCGATCAAAAGGTTTTAATTTAGGTTGACCCCCTGTACGTCTGGCAGGCTGTCTGAACGGCGCTGCTGACAAATTACAGGTGCTCAGCGGTGTTTAGGACTACAGAGGCATACAGAGAGGATCTCACATCACAGGTAGAGCGGATAAACGGACATCCAGCTGCACACCACTGTACAAAGGTGCAAAATCATAGAACTATCTTAATTTAGCCACTTGTACAGTATATGCCTTGTATGGTATTAGAGCCAGCATGAAATCAAATTTGTTCTTCACTTTTTACTCTTTTTAATACATTTATACTCTTTGTATACATACATATATATGAAAGAAAGATCAATTTGATTATATAAATAAAAAGAAAGATACATTTTATGCATGATATTGTAACTTTTTTCCTAAATTAAGTATTTGGGTTTAGTATTGTCATTATGATAAAACTGAAGGAAATAATTGAACAAGTAAATATTTTCCAGATAATATTATAAATTCAAATTGATTTTTATAATACTTTTCGCAATAAATATTAATCTTACATAGTTATGCAGGGAGGAGTTGCAAAGGCATGAATTGCAAGGTAAAACTTATCTAAAAGATGCAATACTGAATAATAATTTCTATGTATGTTGTAAAGAAGACACTTCCTTAAACTTAATGTGTAATAAACACATTATTATTATTATCAATAATAATAATAATAATACTATTTGTGTTTACCTATGCACAAATTTGCCTTTTCTTGCTTATTAAAATCAAATTACTATGTAATTACTATGTAATTAAATGACTATTTACTATGTATTACAGTACAATGTAATTACTGTGTAATTACTATGCAATTAAATTACTAAATAAAACTATTTAAGGTACTGTTTTTGAAAAGTCTGTTTTGTTCACCAAGGCTGTAGTTATTTAATTAAACACAGCAACAGCAGAAATATTGTGAAATATATTTGCATATCAGCATGAACAGCCTTAAAAACGCAATTGTAATACATTGATTGTGGTCTCCTAGCATCCCCATGGGATGACCCCAGTTTTAAAAACCATTACTGATATAGAGACCACTTTTTATGAGTACATCCTCGATAAATGAAATTAACTTTATTTTTCTCTTTGAGTGTTCTCTCACATTTATCACAACAATAAAATGTCTGTTTCGTGTTGACTTTAACGTCACTGGATTATTGAATCAACCATGGGTTTATAATATCTTGCAGATGTTCACACTCACCCCGTTAGACATTTTTGAATCATAGCGCAAGGCGAGCAATATAACCAAACAAATATATTTCCTTATTTAATTGCAAACATCAGCTCTTAGATTCCATAATTACATTCACTCTTATTGAATTTAAATAAAATCCACTCCATTGGCTCTGTTGTACAGTGTGTGAAGTTTTGTTTGGTCTTGTTATCATGAAGCTGTCACATGTAATGACACTAAATTGTCTAAATAAATTATTTTGTGCAGTTTTATAATTATGGCTTTGGCAGTGGTTCTTCCTGCGCTGAAGAATTTAACAAGCTCACAAAGCCATCGTTATTTCACATGAAATTCATGTTGAATGTGACATTTTAATTGGAGTAATATTCCCATTAATTGGACAAACGGATATTGGAGTCTGTGGGGGAAAGGTACACTGGGAGGAGAACGATTCAGAATTCACAATTCCTGAATTAGGATTCATCAGCTTCATTTTTGTGGCTGTTCTCCGATCAGGGAGCCGCTTAAGTGTGCGCCGTCTCAGCGGAACCGCCGGCTCACATTGTCTTCATTAAAAGCGATTAAGGAATAGGTCAGTTTCGTCTGCTCGGCTGGTTTGAGCGCTCTACGGCGGAGCGTCGGAAATGTCTTCATCTTCATCTGTTTGGGGTCTGTGGGTCTGGTTAGGCAGTCAGGCAGAAAACCAAAGCTGTCAGTGTTTTTTTTTTCTATACCCATGTACGCGTGTCTGATTATATGTCAAAGCGAGTCAAAGCAGCACATTTTCTGCTTTTTTGAGTTTGTTGTGAGCATGTGCGTATGAGTGCGTAATAATATGAACATTTCCCACAGCCATTTTTGCATGAAACAAACTCATCTTAAACTGAACAACTTACACATGTTTCTAATTACATTTTATACCTGTATTTGAATATTAATATGAAATATCATTATCTTTCTGGAATTGGGGATGAATTGGTTTACATAGGGCACCATATGGGATACGGCCCCGTTGTACAAGCTGTCCAGAGAGAGGCCTGACACACACTAACAATAAATGTGAAATTAATTTTTCAGGGCAGGTTGGCCACCTGTCTGTTAAGATAGAGACTAGGAATGGCCATTTGGTATGGGCAGAGAGAGAGGGCGCCTGTGGGAACCAGGTGGGCATAAACGTTGCCCCATATGCCACCCGGTTTTTCTTTTATTTTGAAGGGCGAACGTCTGGTACACCGCAAGGACAAACCTATCAATGACATTCTTTTAGAGTCATCGACACTTGCAAAATTAAATCTGATTCAGCATTTTGGGTCTCCAATGGCACTACCCCTATTAAAATGGCAATGACCCCATGAAATGTAATGTTGGAGAATTGAGGAAGCGGTCATCCTATTGAAATAAGTTCAAAAAGATTATTGTTTTTATAATTACTATATATAATATATATATATAATTACAATATATATATATATATATATATATATATATATATATTGGTAGAATATACTTGTTTACAAAAATGTCTGCACTCTGTAGCGTAGTAATGTTAATAAAATATTTGTACTGTATGACTAAATAATAAAAAAAAATGTTCGGATGTAATTATGCCTTGTAAAATGTAACCATGTTTACGGTAACAGTGAAAGTTCTACAGTTTACTTTGACATTACAAGGTTGTGAAACTACAACATGCTTTTAAGAAAGCAAATTTATTGCTGGTTTTTCTACAAATATTTACTTTTCAAATACAAGGTACTTGCTATACAAATTCTTAGTAACAGGGTTGACATTTTCAGACTGTCAGCTACTGTAAAGCATAAGAAAATGTGTAAATAAAAAAAAAAGAGTAGATTTTAACTTGTTCTTAAAGTTCACTTGAATTTAGTTTGATTCATTGTTTAAAAGAAGAAAAATATAATAGTAACAGAGTTGACACACATCCTCTGGACAAAACAATTTTATACCTTTTTTTTCCCCCATCAGAATTATGTTTTGTTAATGGGCCAAATAAGGCATCCTCATTGTGAAAAAAAGGATTTTTGTTGATTTACAGTCTTAAAAGGGTCATATGATGAAATTTAAAGTTTTCCTTTTTCTTTGGAGAGTTACAAGCTGTTTGTGCATAGATAAGATCACTAAAGTTGCAAAGACTAAAGTCTCAAAACTTTATATTCTGATATTCTTTATAAAAGTTAAGACTCGACCACGCCCCCATAAAACGGCTCATTCAAACACGCCCCCACATGTCTACGTCACGGTGTAGGGAGATTTGCAAAACACCACCCAAATGTATACACAATGAAAGAGGGCGGGACTTTTATTCTCGCTGTAGTATTGTTGCTGCCGCCGGCGCCATGTACTGGAGACGCTGTTTCTCGTTGTGAAAGCGAAACTACTTTGTTTGGGCTTCCAAAAAAGGACACAACTAGAAATCAGTGGTCAAGTAGTATTTACAACACTGTTCCAGAACAGTTCACTGTGCAGCACATTTTACGGAGGACTACTTCCTGAACCTGGGAGTAGCCTGCCAGCTATGCTCAAAGGCTGTTTCTATAAAGTGGGGCAATTCCAACTTTGCAAGGGCAGTCTGGTGCTTCTGACTCACAGCCTGTAAGTATGTTTTCATATTTAAAGAATTTGCCACTGACTATTCAAACGCGAGTTTTGAGCTGTGTAGAGTAGTGCTTGTTGTTTGTCATTTCTCTGATCACAAATGCAGACATGGTAATGTTTACGCAGTGCGATGCAACGCGGTGCAATGCAAAGCGATGCGTAAAAAGACAGTATAAGTCATTATAATCAGTAATTATGTCCCCACGGGATGCAGCAAATGGCTCGTTTGTAATGGTTTTTATTGTTTTTGTGTCATCGTGCCAGGACATGGCATCACAATACGCTAAGGGGCGTAACATTTCCGTCTCACGCTTGAGGTATTCGGCCAATCACAACGCACGGGATAGCTGGCCAATCAGAGCACGCCTCGCTTCTCAGAACGATGAGCTTTGTAAAGATCGGCGCGTTTCAGAAAGGCAGGGCATAGAGGAGCAACAATAATGTACAGTATGTGGAAAATAATGTGTTCTTAAACCACATAAACACATTGCATTACACTAAATACACAAAATAATGTTCTTTTTAGCAACGTCATATGACTCCTTTAAAAGTAAAGATTCCAAAACTTTTTTTTTTGTTGATGCCATAGAACCATCATTTTGGGTTCCCTAAAGAACTTTTTAGAGAACAGCTCTTAAAAGAACCATTTTCATTCTTAGTATGAAAAACCTTTTTCCAGTATAAAGAACTTTACAAGGTTCCATGAATGTTGAAGGTTTTTCATGGATAAAAAAAAATGTAACTGCACACTCCCGTAAGCACGGTTTATTTATTACCAGTGTTTCAGCCAAACAAATAGCCTTTGTAAAGGTATGATTCCTATGATGGTGTGTGCAGATACATTTTTCATTCATTTAGTCTGCTCCTTAAACTTGCACCTCAGAAAGATGTTCGTTTGTTTCACTATTTAAAGGTTCTTCATACCATAGATGCCAATAAAGAACCTTTATTTTTAAGAGCATACATTTAGAAAATCAAAAACAGCATAAGTTTCCATTAGATATTCATTGTTAGAATAAATCCTTACAAATATGTACGAAGACAAATGGCACCTGCTTTGTCGAATGACCCGGTAGAGGCAAGATGGGAGTGAAAGCATGTGGTTTCAGTTCTACGAGCTCCAAGTGAGTCAACAGACGGAAGGAACACCTGGGAAAAAGAGAGAGAGGCAGGGAGCATGTTAGGCAGAGCGGCACATATTGGTGCAGTCCCGGAGAAAGTGGTTTCACTCAACCGTCTCTTTGAATCAGAGGGCGAGAGAGAACAGCTCTTCACAGTCATTTGTCTTCCTTAATCATACAGCGTGGTGCGTTTTTCCGAGACGGGTCGTGACGTGGGTTTATGGGCACATCTGTGCCGTTTGGGCTGAATGAAACATGTCCATCCTTCGTCCCACTGGGAGGCACGATGTCGGGAATCTTGCGAATGTCCCGTGTAAAGCCGTATGGTCTGTTTTGCAGACGGTGCAAGTGATGTGGAAGACTATGAGTTTTAGAAATTGACTAGTCCTTGGATTGTATGAAGGACTAGTTAGCCTAGGGATAGCCCTGTATAACTGAGAGTAGGATCAGACACCAGTCAGACATCTTTCTTTAGGGCAAAGGTGTGCAATCCTTCCACATGTCCATCCTTCGTGCTGCTGGGAGTCCTGGAAATGGACTCGTCCCACTGGATTGCCTGAAAAATTCTGTGGGTCGTCTGAAGAACTGGTCAACTAGTTAGCCTTGTATGTGCTTATATAATGGTGTTAGTAGGCTCAGAATCCTATCAGATGTCTTTTTTTTTTCTAGAAGTAAAGGTGCACAATTCTGCTCCTCGAAAGGCCACCTTCCTACAGAATTTATCTTCAGCCTACTCTAACACACCGGCCCCTAAAGTTTCTAATGATCCTAAAACCCTTGATTAGCCAATCCAGGTGTGTTTTATTAGGGTTGGAGCTTAACTTTGCAGAAAGGTAGCACCTACAGGAGCAGGATTGAACACCCCTAGTAAGGGACTCGGACATAAAAAACGTTCTTGCTTGATATTGGCAAGATATTGGAACCGAAAGTTTTGAGAAATTTAGTTTCTGCACCTTTAAAAATAAAGGTTCTTTATTGGGCATCTATGGTTCCATGAAGAACCTTTGACATCCATGAAACCTTTCCATTGCACAAAAGATTTTTCATAGTAGAAAAAGGTTCTTCACACTTAGAAAATGTGGTTGTTTTAAGAACTGTTTTGGGGAACCAAAAATGGTCCTTCTACGGCATGACTGTGAAACCCCCCCCTTTGGGACCTTTATTTAAGAGTGTAGAAGTTAGACGTTCTGAAGCACACTTTGGCATGTAAATGGTAACTTTTGGACTTGGTCCCTAAACTAAAATATTAAAGTTAAAAAAAGAATACCACTCTCTTGAGTGACTAGTCTGGCATGCTTCCATGAAAACCTTTGATACCCGTGACACCTTTCCATTGCACAAAAGATTCTTCATAGTGAAAAAAGTTTCTTAAGATTTTTAGAATGTTCTTCATTCTAAAAATCTAAATAAAAATGGCCCTCTTAAGCACTGTTTTGGGAAATCAAAGTAGTCTTTCTACAGCACCACTGCAAAAAATCTTATGTGTAAAAGGTAAACATCTGACTAGTCCATCCTCACTCATACGATGCTAAGAGAGAAGTCGAGGGATGTTGATCGCGGAGGAGAGAATCTTCCACAAACGGGAGGAGGAAAGGGGAGGGAGCATCGACTCTCTGGGGCGCTGGGAGAAAGTTGCCCCATGCTTGTCAGAGTTTCAGGAAGTTGAGAATTGATGGAGCCCACAGGCAGTATGGCTAATTTTAGTTGAAATCACCTAAGTGGTTTGGCTAATTTATCCCTCACCCCCTGGTCCCCCCCATTCCCTCTCATCTCTCCCCCTCTCTTCATCCCTCCTTCCCTTGCTGCTCCGATATGTCCACATAGCGTGAAGGTACCAGGAGGTGACAGGAGGAACAGAAGGGTATTTTGTGCACAGCTGACTCAGAGTGCACAGAGTATTTATAACCTTCCTTTTAAACGCTGAGGCTTTTTTGACCCAGCGCCATGGACACGGAATCAGTTCACTGGCACTCTTTTTGTCCTTATCTTCTTCACAATGCACCAAAGCTCTAATTGCGTATAGCATTACATTCAACTTGAACATGAGTGTATGTGCGATATAACACGTGTCTACCTGTGGAGGTGAGCTGTAGGTTGTTGGAGCTTATCAAAATAAACTTCTTGGAGAAGACCTTGACCTCCATGTATCTTCAAGGCCTCTACCAAGCTGTTTGGTTCATTAAGTGAGCACTTCCTTGAGAAAAATGATGCTTTTATTGTAGGGATTGTAAAGATAAGATCGGTGAAGAGAAGGAAATGGGATCAGGAAATGACAAGCCAAACTTAAACAGTCGTATTTAGATGGTAACCCTTGTTCTGTGAATATCTTGCTAGACTCAAATGCAACATTCATAAACTTTTTATTTGAAGACCCAAAGAAACTCAACCCTTAACCCTAATCTTGTTAGCATCGAATGCAAATCTTGTGGGAGTTTTGGAGAGTGAGATTTACCATCTAAACACGGCCGACTCTAACTTGTATTATGTGCATGAACAAGCTTGCTTGCCGCTAGGCCAGAAATGAGCTCCAGAGTTGTGAGATTGAGAGGTTGTCACAGATTGGCATAATTGTAATATCTTACCCTCTATGTTTCTGCTCATTTCTTCAGATGAAGTTTGTAAGTGACAGCAATGTTCAATCAGGAAAACACTAAACTGTTTGTTTTTTCAAAAGCTTTAATTTTTAATACTGTGATTGATTTTTAGGGATTGGAACCATAAGGAATTTGACAAACTATAGTTGCACAAATAGATTCATGTTCCTTAATTATTCTATTAAAAATCTTGAGGGAATTGATTCTTTTCCAACCAATTCATTTAAAATATCTTGTTAAGAGTCTTTTTTTGTTGTTGTTGCCTGTGACATTACAATAAGATTTGCAGTTTTTTTTGTTTTGTTTTGCAGCACCATGTCATTTTCTGTCATATTTACAGTACCATTTTTTGAAGTCTCTTCTGTCAACAAGGCTGAATGTATTTGATAAAAAGTAAATACCATAATATTGTAAAAGTTAAAATGTGTTTTTCTTTTTTAATATATTTTAAAATTTTATAATTTAATAATTTACTACTGTGATTGATAGGCTATATGTGAATTTTCAGCATCATTACTCCAGTCTTCAGTGTCACATGACCTTTCAGAAATCGTACTAATATGCTGATTCCTGAGAGCCAAGAATCAAGTACATTTACTTGATTCCTGGCTCTGGCATTTTTAGGTTATGCCTTCTGATCCAATTGTACATGAATGCTGAACACTGTACACGTTCTCGCGTTTGTGACATGTATTGTAGGACTGCTACAACAGCTTGAACTAAATAAAGATGAATAACCTTTTTTTAGATTTCAAGGAACATATTTAGATATGCTTTTTTAAATCATAGTCTCTTCCATTAGGTAGGGGTAATACTGAGATTAGTTGCGAGGAATAATGCAAGCTCGCGATTCCTCTCAACACATGGGTCATCTTGTCAGTGTATTTAAATTCAGCAGTTGTAGTGCTAATAAATTAGCTGCCTATCGGAGCGCAGACGCACGGCTGACTTCTTAAGCACACTCTTCTTTCTGTAGGATTTGTATTATTATCTTGTTTAGTGCTACATAATTGAATTTTGAACTCTTATCTTATTTGCTGAGTTTGCTGGTGCAAAAGAGCAGCTGAACAAAAGAGAGAGACTGGACTGTATTTTTCAGTCCCATGGGTGAATGAAGGTGTATGTTTGCATATTTGGTGCTGTATTAAAAAAAAGCTAGTGGTGAACATCTGTATTTATTTAGGTGTAATAGCAAAGTCAGTGAGGAATAATACATGTTTATTGCTTTTAAATCTGAAGAGTGTAGTTTCTGTACGATTAGCTTCACCAAACAGAATGGGAAAAAAGTAATCACTTGCAAAAAAGTTTTCTAAACACTCCCTGCCTCCAATTTGTCAGATGAGTAGATAGCCCTGCCCCCAAACTCATGCCATTGGTTGAGCAATTGTTGTTATGTCTGGATGGTCGGAATTTTCAAACAAAAAGCAGATTTGAAAAAAAAATTACTGTTTCAAACAAGTTTCCCCGAACACTCCCTGTCTGCAATTGGTCAGAGGAGCATGTAGGGAGCATGTAGCCCCACCCCCAAACCCACGCCATTGGTTGAGCCGTTGTTGCTATGTCTGGCTGGTCGGAATTCTCAAACAAACAGCAATGTTTTGATAGCGCCTCAGAGACAGACACAGTGTTTGAACTTTACGGGAAAATTAACCTACTAGTGGCTTACTTAAAGCTATAGTGTAGATTTTTCTGTTAAAATACTTTGTTTAATATTTAGAAACAACTAAGTTGGATTTTAGATCACTTTGAGTGAGAGATTCATACAGCTTCAGTCCTTCTCGCCCCAAAAGTGCGTAGCAAGCTGACAGAAACCATTATGCTAGTGTCTTCATTGTTATACCTGTTTGTAATGTGCTCTTCCTCTGCGTCTCCTCTCAGGACTGGAGGAGAATGATATATTTGCAGAACTGCGCTGAAGCCAACCGCTGCTGGCAGTGTGACGGGTTCGATTTGGTGCCAAGCACCTGGTCAAACTGAAGACAATGAGCAGCTTATGGACTCCGTCCATCCCCAGACATAAATGTTAGTGATGATATCAAATAAAAAAGCAGAGGGAATTGGTACAGGGAGGACTTGAAAGGCAAAATTGAAGTGTTTTTTTGCCCGCAGATCTTTAAGCATTGCTAAGCCTTCCTCGCTTCTCATCCCCAGACACAGAAACGGATTTGAATACTAACTAATCTTTCACCGCCATTTTTGTCTTTCATAATTAACTTGTCATTGTTTTCTCGTTGCGCGCCTTTCCATGCTCCTCCACCCTGAAAGAGGAGCTGAACATCTCTGATATGGACATTTTTGTCTCCCTTGTCTGACTGTTTTCTGCCCGGCTTTAAACCCAAGTCAGATATTCAAACAGTAGCCAAATCCTTTCACGCGCTCTTTATTTATTTAACCGGTGCGATTCCTGTTACACAAAGAGACTGTGGGGCAGTCCGGGGAGTCACCCTGCCGACGATCTAATAATGACTGCCGCAGATGGAGAACGCTGGAATGGAGCTGTCTGCTGAATCTATCGCACGCAGACACGCGGAGGAGAGTGTCAAAGCGTCTCCCGCGCAGAGAAGGACCGCTGGGGAATGCGGACCGTCTGGCAGACGCGTTGGCAGTCTCTGCTCTTTCACTCTCTACCTGGGCTGGACTCGGACCAGGGTTAATTATAGTGGATCACTGGAGTCTCGTGTCGCCCGTGAAGAGCAGGGGGGTTGTCAGGATGTTGTCATACTGCCATGTCCTGTACGACAAAGACATGAGGAAAGGCACTGTCTCCTAGCTGAAGTTTTAGTACACGCAGCAAGGCGCAGACAGTATTGGCAGTGACTAGAATGACTAGAAAACCAGTAATTAGTTTAAACAACTTTTAAGACTGTTTATCTCCGTGTAGTGACCTTGGAAAAAGTCTGTCTGCTGATAAAATTTATTAGTAATCTTGTGTTGCTAAAAATATTAAAACATTCTAACAATATGCATTTTCTTAAAAGGAAAATTGTGTAAAACCATTTCCTAAATTGTATAATTTTGTATTGCATTTTATTATGCAACAATTAAATATAAAATAGTATATTTTTAATGCAATTTTTCATTTTATTAATAATCATTGCTTTTTTACACATCGGCACATCGTTTCTTGTTTTAAGCAAATTGAATTTATGCTTAAAAATGTAATAAATACTTTATTCAAACTTCCTTTTCAGAAAATGAATGTTGTTATCCTACACAGTTTTGCTTCTTAAGGAAAAGCATCTTGCTTCCAGTATGTTTTCCAGTATGGAAAACAAGACAAAAATAGACCCGAAAAATGTAACCGTTAGGAATGCATGAAGTCTGTTTTGAGGTTGTGGAAAGAGCTGTGTTAGATCAAAAATTGAGCAAGAATATAGCATATAGCTTTTCCAAAAGAAAAACCTGCTCTAAAATTCTCATTGGTCAACAGATGTCAGAGTGTGTTATAGTGAACTTTAAAACTTTTGAGTGGAGCATCCCTTCCGTAAACTTTTGTATTTATTTATTTGTTTTACGCACCATCCTACTTTAAATCAATTGATTCGTTCTCTCTGACGCAATTTAAACTCTGGTGTATAGACACCCTTATTACCATGATAAGGCAGTTTTAGGAACAAATTTATCAGGGATGCTTTAAAACCAAGGAGTTTTTAAAGTCACCTCCTCTGCAAAAGTTTAAAAATACTACCAAAACTTTTGTACCTCAGCTTCAGACGTTCACTTCACTTTGGAGTATAATCATTTGCCTCTCTTATACTCAATGGGGCTCACTCTATCTAGTCAATGCGGTGTATGCTGTCCCAGAAAAAATGGAGCACTTTGCGTTTCTAAAAGTTTTGTTCTACCCGTCCAGTTATTTTTACGATGGCCCATTTCTGCTATTGTTGTGGCATTATCTTGACCTCGCGTAGAGCAATTTCTCCCCAGTCAAATTAGCTCTCGCCATTCAAAGCAATGCCGTGATATAATGGTTTGACGGTTTTTGCTTCGCCGAGATGAAGAAATGTAAGGCCGAGCCACTGGGGTTAATAAAATTCCTCCTCTTCAACAAGTACCCAGGGATACGGTGTGTCCTTGAAAACGACAGCACCTCACTTTCGCCCGGTACCTCCGAGCGCTGCCATGTGGGTTTCCGAGCAACTCTTTCGCTTTTCCCATCTCTGTCCATTCTTCTACATCTGTTAACAGCCGTTCTCCGACTCTTAATTTCTCCCAGCCTTGTATCCGCAATCATTGGAAGTCCCTCATTAAAACAGACATTGTTCTTTCTCCGAGGTCTTTTTTTGCAGAGACAGTTATCACTGAGGTGAAAGAATGCTGCGAGCATATTAACTACAACAGATCGATTCTCGCATGTCAGGTTTTTGCCAGCGCATACAGAAGCGTGAGAACTTAACTCCGTCTTCATGCAAGTCAATGAACACCTGGAGCAGTGTTCCCAGTGGCAGCTAAACACGCAGAGCAAGGGAATGGAGGTGGGAAAGAAAGAAAGGGAGAGGAATACAGCGCCCGAGCCTTTCAAACCCATGTTTGACACGAGGTAGAGCGAGGAAGCCTGGGCACGGAGCTGCGCGAGAGGCCCCGCTGAGGTTTATGCCACCTGTTTGTTTTTTTTTTTTCCCCATGCAGCTTATAAATGCCTGGATGTGCCCAGCCTCCTGGGATCCGCAGGTTTGAGATCCAACACAAAAAAGGTGACGGAACAATCCTGGGTTGTCGTAGTAACTTGGGGATTATGATTTATTAATCTGCAGTCTTTTAAATTCGAAGGGAAGCACAGAGAGGTTACCCGTCTCAGCCCCCGGGGGAGTAATCTCGCTTCAGAGAACAATTGCGAAACGTGCCGTTTTTGTCTTTAACTGCCGGAAAGCGCTCGTCCCATTACTCCTCCTGCTGCAGCTGCGGCGCAGAGAGAGGGTCACCCACAAGAAAGTTTGTGCAATTCCACTGAGGAATTTATTTCTGTCCTCCGTAACAAACTGATGCCTCGCTTTTCCTCGTGTCGTTCCGTCAGAGACTTTTGAGGAAACCGAGAGCACACTGAGCTGTCTGTGAACATGTACGTGGTTCAAAAACTGCCATTTGTGAATATTTTCACACTGTACAGAAACACTCAATGCTTATGTAGCTGCATTTACCCATGATGCATCACTTAAACACCAAATTCCATTGAAATTAGACTTTATTTTTTCAGACTTTTTTTTTTTTTGCTTGAATGATATTATTAAAAAAACATTTGAATATCTCACACTTGTACAAATATTCTTACCCAAAATGCACCACAAGTGTTTCATAACAATGTTTGTGCATATGAATTTTATGATTAGTTGAGACATTTTCTTGGTCTAAACTTAATTTTTAGGCTATTTGCAACTTGATTGGTAGAAAAAGAACAGTTCATTTTTGCGAGAAAGACTTCAAATTGCGTACCGGTGTCTGTTGGGCAATATGTATGTTTGTGAATATTTTTACACTGATGCAAAAATGCTTACCCAAAATGCAACACGTGTGCTTCATAACTGTTTACACACATATGCATTTTAAGTTGAACTCACATTTTCTTGGTCTAAAACCTAATTATTATTTTTGTTTTATTAATATTTATTTTATTTTTTTGCAACTTGATTGATAAAAAGAGGACAGGTAACAAGCAATGCAAGCAAGACTTGAACTTGCGTTCCGGTGTTTGTTGCGCAAAAATTTGTGTTTGGGAATATTTTCACACTAGTATAAAAATTCGTACCCAAAATCCACCATAACATTGTTTGCGCACATAAGCATGTTAAGTTAAATTATTATTTTTTAATTAAGCAATTTTTTTTTTAATTAAGACTTTTTATTTTATTCTTGTGGTTTTTGAAACTTGATTGATAGAAAGAGGACAGGTAACAGAAATGTTGCGAGCCAGACTCGAACTCATATCAGTGTCTGCTGGGCAATTTTGTGAATATTTTTTAAAATTATACAAAAATGCTTACCGAAAATGCACCAAAAAAGTGCTTCATAACATGGTTTGTGCACATATGCATTTTAAGTTGAATTCATTCATTCATCCATTCATTCGTTTAGCCTATGTGTTTCTTTAATTTTGTTTGATATACAGAAAGTGTAAAGATAATGAAAATAACGCAAGCCAGCCTGGAATTTGCTTATTGGTGTCTCTTGCGCAAAAATGTATGCTTGTGAATATTTTCACACTGGTAGAAAAGTCTCAATGCTTATGTGGGACTGTGTTTACCCACAATGCATCACTAGCGCATCATAACATTATTAGTGCCTCACAAATGTGTTTTAATAAGGTCAATTAGGACATTTTGTTGGTATAAATTTTATTTTTGTTTTCTTTGGAAATTGATAAATTTAGAGGACAGGAAACAAGTCCGACTTAATTTCACACATTAGCATTTGTGAATATTTACATACCAGTACAATACTCCCAACACCTATGTAACATTTATTTTACCCACAGTGCATCACAAATGCTTTATAAAATCACAGCATATGCATTTTTTTTTGCCCTTTTTCCCCTTGTATCAGAAGTGTTGCGCCCTGTGATGTCCATGTTAGCACCAAGGTTAATCGTGACAGAGTGTGTGCGCTAACTGCTAGGCTCTGAGAAAATTAGATGTTTGTCATGTAAATACATGTATATGTTTTTGCGAGTGTCCTCCTCGTGGTAGCTACTTCCCTAGAAGGGCTGTTTGATTTGAATTTTAGTGCGTACTCTGTTGAATAACTTGAAGTTAAGTGGCTCTTACCTGTGAAGAGAGGATTAGGCTAAAGTCAAACGGAAGAGTTGGGGTACAATAATGGCCCGAGGTTTTAGTTCCTCCACAGAAGTGACAGATCCAGCAGGGGAGGACTGAGGCTGGTGCCAGACACTTCTTTGGCAGTCCTCCCCTGCTTGACTTGGCTCCTCAGATACTCGTACCATCACAGCCAACAAGACGGTTAAAAAAAGCCCCTGTGCGGAAATGCGTTCTGCAGAGGCTGTCAACGTGTCCGCACAGCTCCTAACTCTCATTATATAGTGCTAAAATCATCAATGGCATGTTTCATCACTGCTGTACATGCTAACAATGATGACGTGATTACAGTATCGAGTTCTTTATTTCAAAGACATATGAAGCCATTATAGTGGATTTTGTATTTGATTTCATATTCAGGTGTAGATATAAATATGAAAAAAGATATAAAAAATGTCTGTATATATTATAAAATATTTTATTTTGTTTTATTTATTTGCATGTTAATAATATATTTTTTTTATTTGTATACATTTTCAGAACATGTAAATATATAAATAAATGACAATTTTAAAAAGTAAAACTTTTAATTGTTTATTTAACTGCCAATTTACTGATCTACAGTACTTACAAAAAATATTTTAAAATATTTATTAATATATGGTTTTAATTATAATTGTGTGTATTTGTGTGTGTGTGTGTGTGTGTGTGTGTGTGTATATGAAGAGTTCATTTGCAAAAACAGTTTACTCCGTTTTTTAACAATTCTCAGAAATCATGTTTTTTCATTGTGCAATCCAATTAATCTCAATCAAAATCATGATTTTGAACATTTTAAAAAACAGTTCTGTTTTTGCAAATAAACTCTTCTCACACACACACACACACACACATGTTTACTTAGCTATCTAAATGGGGACATTCCATAGGCGTAATGGTTTTTATACTGTACAAACCGTATTTTCTACTGTCCTACACCAACCCTACACCTAAACCTACCCCTTACAGGAGACTTTCTGCATTTTTACAATTTCAAAAAACCTTTGCTTACTTTATTTTTAAACCAGTTTTACAAATGAGGACGTCTCCAAAGGGAGGTTTTTGTATATTTTGTCAGGTTTAGCTCACTTTTGGGTACAAATTTGTCCCCAAAATATGGTTAAGTAGGTACACACACACACACACACACACACACACACACACACACACACACATATATATATATTCTGTCAAATGATTAATCATGATTAATCGCATCCAAAATAAAAGTTTGTTTACATAATATATGAGTGTGTACTGTGTATATTTATTATGTATATATAAATACAAACACATGCATGTATATATTTAAGAAAAATATGATATGTTTATACATTTACAATATTTATATAAAATATAAGAATATAAATATATAAATGTATATACATGTAAATGTTTTCAAAATACATACTGTATGTGTGTTTATTTAATATACACATAATAAATAAACACAGTACACATACATTTATTATGTAAACAAAAACTTTTATTTTGGATGCGATTAATCGTTCGACAGCACTAATATATATATATATATATATATATATATATATATATATATATATATATATATATATATATATATATATATATGCATATGCATACATACACACACACACACACACACACACACACACACACACAAAATGAATTCCGGAAATGTTGGGATGTTTTTTTAAATTTGAATACAATGAAAACTAATTTCAAGTCACATGAGCGAATATTCACAGTTAAATTATTCACAATAGAACAAAGTTAGCATAACAAATGTTTAAACTGAGAAATTTTATAATTTTATCCACAAAATGAGCTCATTTCAAAATTGATGCCTGCTACAGGTCTCAAAAAAGTTGGGACGGGGGCATGTTTACCATGGTGTAGCATCTCCTATTCTTTTCAAAACAGTTTGAAGACGGCTGGGCTTTGAGCTTATGAGTTTCTGGAGTTTTGGTGTTGGAATTTGGTCCCATTCTTGCCTGATATAGGTTTCCAGCTGCTGAAATGTTTGTGGTCGTCTTTGACGTATTTTTCGTTTAATGATGCACCAAATGTTCTCTATAGGTGAAAGATCTGGACTGCAGACAGGCCAATTCAGCACCCGGACTCTTCTACTACGAAGCCATGCTGTTGTAATAGCTGGAGTATGTGGTTTTGCATTGTCCTGCTGAAATACCCGTCATCTGGAGGGGAGAATATGTTGCTCTAAAACCTTTATATACCTTTCAGCATTCATAGTGCCTTCCAAAACATGCAAGCTACCCATACATTATGCACCTATGCACCCCCATACCATCAGAGATGCTGGCTTTTGAACTGAAAGCAGATAACATACTGGAATGTCTCCCTCCTCTTTACCCAGGATGACATGGTGTCCGTGATTTCCAACAAGAATGTCAAATTTGGACTCGTCTGACCATAGAACACGTTTTCACTTTGAAAGAGTCCATTTTAAATGAGCCTTGGCCCACAGGACACAATGGCGATTCTGGACCATGTTCACATATGGCTTCCTTTTTGCATGATAGAGCTTTACTT
The DNA here is from genome assembly GCA_036784905.1 of Acrossocheilus fasciatus. Lineage (NCBI taxonomy): Eukaryota > Metazoa > Chordata > Actinopteri > Cypriniformes > Cyprinidae > Acrossocheilus > Acrossocheilus fasciatus. The sequence goes on along the minus strand of CM071962.1, from coordinate 16,447,567 downwards.
TAGGCAGCTTTACTTTGTTTACCGACAGTGGTTTCTGGAAGTATTCTTGGGCCCATTTAGTAATGTCAATGACAGAATCATACCGATGAGTGATGCAGTGTCGTCTGAGGGCCCGAAGTGATGCAGTGTCGTCTGCGTCTCTAAGACATCCCTTTTATAGCTAATCATGTTAAAGACCTGAGGTCAATTAACTTAATTAGTTGCTAGATGTTCTCCCAGCTGAATCTTTTAAAAATATCTTGCTTTTTCAGCCCTTTGTTGCCCCTGTGCCAACTTTTTTGAGACCTGTAGCAGGCATCAAATTTGAAATTAGCTCATTTAGTGGATAAAAGTGTAAAATTTATCCGGTTAAACATTTGTAACGTTCTCTATGTTCTATTGTGAATAAAATTTTGGCTCATATGATTTGAAAGTCTTTTAGTTTTCATTTTATTCAAAATGTTCATTTAAAAAACGTCCCAACATTTCTGGAATTCTGGTTGTAAATAAATTGGTCCGTTAAATAAAAAAATATTTTTTATTTATTATTTTTGTCCATTTTTGTAACTTTCATGTGTCTGTATTTTTTTTTGAATGTTTATACTTTTTAATTTTTAGATACATTTTTACACACACACACACACACACACACACACACACACACACACACACACACATATATATATATATATATATACGAAAAATGAATAACGCGTTCTACGGAGCTACTAAAGGGACATATGGTTAGCCGCATGCTAGCGATAGCCTGTTACATTACAGTACATGCAGTTTCACTTTCCAGCAACAGAGTAGGATGATGGTGAATGATTTGCAGGTCCTGAGTAGCATTGACAAACATCTAATCTTGTAAAACATGTGGTAAGTACTGCCACTTCATAGTATAAACATGTGATCGTGAATCTCCAAAGTGAAAGTAAAACGGTTGTACACACGTGCATTCAAAAGAGTTTTCAATGTCCCGCATATTAACATCGGCTCTCTGATGCCCGCAGTTAATATACAGTATAATTATCCAACAATATAATTGCGAGAGAAAGTATTGGAATCAATTTTTTGAGCAGTTTAATACCTTATGAGCAGTAATGGATGGACTGCTATGTTAATAAGTGCTGTCATTCTGTTACGTTTATTATATTAATATGTTTCAGCATGTTACAATTATTATACGGCTTGACTTAAGATAGCCTATCTTTAAATAAATTAAACAGTTTGTTATCATACAGATTAAAAGCGTGAATGGTCTCTCTCTGTTTATGGGTGTGTAACACTAGCCTAATAATGTGACATGCGTGCATGCATACAGGGAAGGGGTTCTATTTTCGAATAATCGAATAATAATCGAACAATTCCTAGTGATTTTCGAATATTACTTTTGCTTGAAATGCCCATCCCTAATATACATGTATGTAGATAAATGAAAGTAAAATCTTTATTTATTTAAAATATTTAATTGTCAATTATATATATATATACTTATTTACAAACACACATATATATAAAACACTTTTTTTTTTCTAAATTAAAATATAACAATGGACTGTAGCCTTGAAGCATTGGTCAGTTAAACAAAGCATTTAAATGCTTATTTTTCTAATTATTCAGATTAACAATGCTAAAAGTCTGACAGTTCAATAAAATTTATATGTATATTTTAGTAACTGTATTTTACATCTCTGTGTATATTTTAGTTATCGTATTTTACATCTCTGTGTATATTTTAGTAATTGTAAATCGTCTCTGTTTCATATTGTAAAAAAGTCACAACACATTATAGAAATGTTGCAACTTTTTTTTTTCCTGTCATTAATCTTTCATTGTAAGTTTCAAGGATTTGAACAGGACTTCGAAAGCTGCCATCTGCAATCCAGATTTGTTCGAGACAAAACATATGACAGATTGTGATATACCATTTCCACTACATAATGTGGGTGTCATGTCAGAAGCGTCTCTATGGAGCAGCATGGATGTTTTAACATGAAAGCTGTTCATCTTGAGAGCACATTGTGGTTTTGCTTGTCAGGCAGCCAATAAAGAAAAAGAAGATGTCAGTCAAAGAACCAAATTGGGAGCTGTGCGATAAAAAAGGTGAAAAATGTCAATACCAAAACCATATCCGTATTAGCCGGATGCACTTGCGTCTATGTTAGTTGTAGTAAAACATCTAAAGCAGTGCAGTCTTCGAAAAAAGTCAAAGTGAATCACAATTTCGACTTGAACACAAACCGTTACGCAAGATCTCATTTGTACTCTCGTATACACGACAACGAAATTATATGTTTAAGACAAAACGATATTGTTCTTTCTGTACACTGCAATCCTACCTGTCTCTGTGTTATAAATCACTGAGGAAATGATTTTGTGGTCTCTCCCTTTAGTGGTGTAATTCATATCGCTCCATAACAACATCCTGTCATCTCTCATATTGCGTCTGGTGATTGATAATCTGGCTCAGTTTGCGCGCTCATACAAGCGAGTCATGATCTAGATATTGCAGTTTGCGAGACTGTTTGGGCCATTAAGATTATTACATAATTGATATATTTCACCCGCCGGCATGTTATAATGTGAAATGTGTGATAGAGTGTTGCTCTCGCACAAGCTGCCTGAGATTTACGTGAAAGTGTAATGCAGCAGATTGAAAACTTTGCCATGCCACAGGAGTTCATAATCGAACGTGTAAGAGCAACACTGCCATGTGTGCGGATTGGTTGTTTTAACTTTACCTTTTTGATTTTGAGACCGTATTTGAAGACCCCCATGTAGGCTGAGATATTTCTGCTAGTTCTGTGTGTGTGTGTGTGTGTGTGTGTGTGTGTGTGTGTATGTATTTATGTATGTATGTATGTATTTATTTATTCATGCATGTAAGAAAGTTTTTTTAAATAATTTGAAATAAAATAAACTTAAACTGAAATAACTGAAATGTGTGTATTATTTTGTTTATTTTAATGTTTATACTTTTAAATTTTTACATATGTACATGTATAGATATGTAAATGAATGACAAGGTAGAACAGTAAAAAAAATAAAATAAAATATTTTTTAAAATATGTCAGTTACTTGAAATAAAATAAACTTAAACTGAAATAAAATATAAATGCCTCAACATGTCTTATTTTAATTTAGTTGAACTATAGATGTACTAAAATAACAAACTGAAATAAAAATTAATAAAAAATATATAGAGACATACATGAACACAAACTAAAAAGGACAAAATTACTAAAAGTTTTAGTAAAATTAAAATGAAAACAAACTACAAAAAAGCTGATTCAAAATAATAATTAAAACCATAGTAGTATCTTAATGATACTAAAAAAAAAAACACTTTTTTACAGATACTAGGAGTGGCAATTAAAATAATTAAATTAAAATAATTATAAATAATAATGAATATTTTTTTATTATTTAAATTGTAAATTTGAATAAATTTAAAATGTTATATTATTCCAGAACTTTCAAGAACTTAATGTTCTAAAGTGTTCACACTCTTTATAATGACCAATGAATTTCTTTCTTTCTTTCTTTCTTTCTTTCTTTCTTTCTTTCTTTCTTTCTTTCTTTCTTTCTTTCTTTCTTTCTTTCTTTCTTTCTTTCTTTCTTTCTTTCTTTCTTTCTTAACCCTATAAATATTTATAAGCATAAATATTACAGCTTGACTTAACTACAAAAATGTTAAATTATGTTTAAAATTATGTTAAAAATGTTCTAGAAATTCCATTGACTTTTTACATTTTTATTATTATTATTATTATTATTATTTATTGATTTCCATGACTTTTCCAGATCTAGAAATCAAACCTTTAAAATTACAATAAGAAATATGACATCAGTTTATATCTTGATTTCTAGCTGTTTCAGCTCATTCTAAAGCTGAAAATGATTTTAAGCCATCCTACATCCTCCATGGAGGTGTAACTGTTAACTGTCAGGCAATGGCTTTGACATGAGCGCTAGCATATTTTTGGAGGGTATTCGAACATATAGAGTGGCAGAGAGCACACGAGGAAAGTTAAAATAGGAAGCGGCCCCTTGGTTGAATTGGTAGCAGATGGAAGTTCAGAAAATGAAATGATGCAGGACTTGTTTTGTGCAGTCAGGTGCCAGAGCCGGACTCTGAGGAGCAGGAGAAAGCCGCTCAGAGCTGATGTGAGAAGACAGCTGCTTCACTGCTCCCAGAACAGCCTCCTACAAGGTCACTTTGTGCAGGACCACCGTCTCAGGGGATTGTGGGTAGAACATGACACATATCAAAGACAGTGAATTTGGTTGTTAGAGACATGTTTCTTCCCACACAAGCATCAATCAGCAGACCGAAGTCTTTAACATCTGTTGCGAGCGCAATTTTTCACCGTGGCGTTCGAACTACTCCGGTGCAGTTTAAAAAACTTTCCCAGACATTGTCTGTCCTTCCTCTAAAGTATCCCATTGTACCAGAGGCTTTTTTCTTCATGCATGGACTGAGCGGCGCGATTCTCTCGTTAATAAATCATGCCAGATGAGTTTATCATGGAGATAAAGGAACTCCTCTGGGCTCCGCTGGGCAAGGCTGGGTTTCTGGGCGCTGCTACAATAAATGATGAAATGCCGCTGTCACATACATCACATTTATAGCGGCTAACTTTTTAGCTTTTATTGGTGTCAATAGAGAAGAACGGAGTTTTTCGGGCGGGTAGCGCAAAATAGGCAGGTGGCGAAGAAGACTCGCCGACATTTAAGACTCAGACAGCCTTCCAGAGTAGACTTCGCAGTGCTGTTGTTTGGTCTGTGATAAAATGCAGTCCACAAGTGATTTCTTAAGAGCGCAAGTTAGTTTATGAATGATAAAGATCTCAAGGTTATCTTAGTGCTCTGATTGGCACTGCTTCTATGCACTAGCTTACATGTGCTGTAAACCTGAAGACAAAAAAATAATGTTCTAGTATATGAATATGGACCTTGAAATGAGCGGTTTGCTTGACTTCTGTCAGTAATTGGTCCAATCAGATTCATCCTTATGTAGACAATTTGAGTTTTTCAAATTTGAATTGTATTACTTATATTAGTCAGGCTGTCAGTTGATTAAAATTATAATCCAATTAATTACATGATGTACTGATTAATCACATTTTTGATATATATATATATATATATATATATATATATATATATATATATATATATATATATATATATATATATATATATATATATCTCCCAATTGAAGATATTTTGACTTTGTTTTTTGGCAGAGGTGTAAAACATTGAATACATCAGTGTTTTTATTGTTAACTAAAAATCATTTTTGTTAATTAAAATGAAGCTGAAATAAAATGTAAATGTTAGATGTGTAACTTGAAAGAATGTTAGAAATGTTGCTTTGGTAACTAACTGAAATAAGACATACTTAAATGAAGTAAAAATGAATTAAAGCTTAATAGAACAAAATAAATAAATAAAAATAGTAAAGCCTGATCTAAAAAGACAAAATAAATATAAAATAAAATATGAATATTAGATTAAAAAAAAAAGAAGTAAATTAATGTTAGTGATGTTTCCTTGGCAACTAAATGAAGCGGAAGTACTAAAATGACTAAAACTGAAATAAAAATAAAGCTGCAATAGAAATAATCTAATAAAATGCTGAAACTTAATCTAAAATTAAAACTAAAATTTTAAGTAACTTTTTAAGCACATGTTTTAATTATGATATTAAAATAATATAGAATAAAACTGAAAGTTATCAAATTAAATCTAATGCAATATATTATTTAAAACTACAGTTGTATATAAAGTACAATACGGTAAATAACGCTGAAAAAGATGAAAAGTTCTTTTTAGAAGTCAATATATTGTTTACTTTCCATATCTTTCCTTATAATCTTTGCAGCTTGCTGTTGCATCGATATACCATAATTCAAATTGTGGCCAATCAACTAATAATTATTTTAATGCTATAGCCAAGAACTGACAAATGGCTCAATAATAAACCTTTATACTGTTTTGCCTAAACAGTAACAGTCTAAAAAAATAATAATAATTGCATATGGTATGAAAATGTATGAAATTTTCAGATTTGCTAGATTTTTAAAAATAATTTAAATATATATTTCAAATGCTCTTTATAATGTTAAAGCATTATAATATTTAATAGTATAATTTTTATATTAAAAAATGTATATTAAATCACACTACAGTATTGTTTTGAAATTACAGGCCTATATAATCGTAATAAATTCATCAACAGTGTAAAAAAAAAAAGAAAAAGATCTCAGCTGTTTGAACTGATATATTAGGTCCGTGGTATAATTGCTCCCAGACACAAAGACGATTGGTTGGGTCTCTTAACTCGTGAGAGTGACTTTGAAGGGAGGAACACACAGCGCACCATTTCTCCGGCCCCACTACTGTGTTTCAGGGAATATGGAGGCAGTAATGGGGATCTCAGCTAATGACTTGGGAGAACAAAACTTGGTCTCTTAACATCAAGAGCCTTATTATTTTTAGCTCTGGCCAATGCTGAGCTTATCCCTATTACAGGGACCATTCTTTGTGCTATCAGATGTGGAAATTAAAGTGAAATGACTTAAGGGGACGATTGCCCATACAGCAAGTAGGCTAGTCTGCCCTTCAATAAGGCTCAATTTGACATAAATGTATGTTGTAACCTTGCTTTTTCCTTCAAGATCTTTTAAAATTGATCAAGGAGGGGCTGCCTCCAAAGGCAACGTGCAAGAATTAGTTTCTTATAAAATATTTGAGAAAGTGAACATCCCTCAGTATCTGATAAAATGTAAAAAACATTTACAAATATTCATAAATTATTTTAGAAATGAACGTGTACCGTATATAATTTACCATATATAAGTGCAATACTACCTGTTGCACTTCTTTCTTTATTTTTTTAGTTATGTTAATTCATTTTGGTTATGTTAATTTCGATGAGAATGAATGCTGGGCTTGTGCCGTGGCATCAGTTTTTACAGGATAGCAAGCTGCCTGTTTTTACATCAAACAATTTTTTTTTAATGACTCAAAAGTGCTGCAGTGGAGTGTTTGTTTATTGGACTTTCCTTAGTGATGGCATACAGAAGCTGGCGATGTCAGCTATGATGACCACTAGCTGAGTGCTTTTACAAGCTGAGGCCAAAGCTTTCTTTGAGTGATGGAGAAAGGGAGGTGATGATCAATGGCTGTCAGTACTAGGGGAGTCAGACAGGTCACTCTACGACACAGGAAAGCTCTTGTCTGGAGACTGGCAGACGAGAGTTGACAGGTCCTGGCGGTGCTCTTCAGAGAACAGATTGGACACAGAACGGCTCTGCTTTATCACTACTCTGCACGGCTACCTGCAGTCTTTGCGTACATTTCTTTGTCGGATTAAATCGCAGCTTCTCGGTTGGGTTCCTGAAAGCATCCACTTCTTTCTAAAGCTGGGCGGTATATACCTTGTGATGGTACAAATGGGTCAGCAGGTACTCTGCAATAGCATTTGTTGCGGAGTTTTAAAAACTGAACATCAAGCGACTTAAACTAGTATGCTAAGTGTGTCGCTGATGGCTGCTTATACTGTTATCAGGGGGGTGTTTAGTTTTGATTTGTCACGTCCTTTGTAGACAAGGTGTAATTGTAGATTGTTTATAGGATTTTGAGACAATTGCTAACAGTGGAATAAGCTATTGTGCTTGTGTTTACACATTGTGGACTCTGTTGTTTAGAAAAACGACATTGTAGGGTTAGTTCACCCAAAAATTTAAATTCTCTCATTATTACTCACCCTCATGTCGTTCCAAACCCATAAGACCTTCATTCATCTTCAGAACACAAATTAAGATATTTTTGATGAAATCCGAGAGCTTTCTGACCCTCCATAGACAGCAATGCAACTACCATGTTCAAGGCCCAGAAGGGTAGTAAGTACATCATTAAAATAGTCCATGGGACATCAGTGCTTCAACCATAATTTTATTAAGCAATGAGAATACTTTTTGTGCACAAAGAAAACAAAAATAATGATTTTATTCAACAATTTCTTCTCTTCCGTGTCAGTCTTTGACGTGCTTTTACAAAAGTCAGAGCTCCGGGTCCTGCGTCAGCAGCATCACACACATGCGTCATGGTACTCTTGTGAATGTGCATCAAAGACTGACATGAAAGAAGAAATTGTTGAATCAAGTAGTTATTTTTGTTTTCTTTGCGCACAATAAATATTCTAGTAGTTTCATAAAATTACAGTTGAACCACTAATGTCACAGAGACTATTTTAATGATGTCCTTACTACCTTTCTGGGCCTTGAATGTGTCAGTTGTGTTGCTGTCTATGCAGGGTCAGAAAGCTCATTAAAAATATCTTAATTTGTGTTCCGAAGATGAACTGAGGTCTTATGGGTTTTGAACGACAAAAGGGTAAGTAATCAATGACAGAATTTTCATTTTTGGGTGAACTATGCCTTTATGTTGTGCTTAGATACCAACTTTGAGGCCTATACTTGCTCTGTCCTGAAGTTGAGCAGTTTAATCACCCTATCCTTTGAGTTAAGAGATGCGAAGGCGAGAACGCCAGGGAGAGAATCAGATAAGAGGAGATCCCTAGACACCTGCCAACAGGCTTTGGAATATATTTAGTCAAATGTTTATGATGCCAAAGACCAGGGCTAGCTTCTCATTAACCAGTGAACCAGTCACAGAAGTTGGGGCTGCATTAGTCTTTTAGTTTCTGTTTCAAACAGTTCCCATATTTATCCCCATCAAGCTGCTGTGGCTGAATTTGCCCCTCTCGTGCATTCGGGGAAAAAAATCTAAAAATGAAAAAAAAAAAAAAAAAAAAAAAAAAAAACCTTAGTTAAACGCCACCAAATAAATGCAAAAATGTGCTGTAAACTTGACGAGATCAAACACGAGGGGCGGATGTTGAGACGCTGGCCAGTGTTCTAAGCCTTGCATAATTCATGTTCTCTAAAGCGGGTCTTCCTTAATGAGGGTCTGGTGGCTGTTTTTAGATGTGTTCAGATCGCGGGTGGAAACGTGCGATCTGACCCACTCTGGAGCTGTGGAACCTGGGGTGCGCTGTGCTTCAGATCTGGAAGATATGAGACGAGGTTCAAAGTTCAGACAGTTCCTCTCCATCTGAAATTAGAGGGATTACTTCATTTGTTTTAGAGAGTGTAATCTAAACTGTAATTACTCAATTATTTAGCAGCCTGTAATTATGGCCAAATTACTAACTTCATTCCCATCTAGTGCGGAAAATTACATGACGTCATTGTCTTACTCCTGGTTTCCATTTTGCATTGTTTATTTGTGTTATTTTAGTAGATTTAACCCTCTGATTTAGGTTTAAATTTTCACTCTTTGCGTACCAAAAAAAATGCAGTGACCATCCTGATCGGTGTAATTGAAACATGGCTATTGTGTTCTTAAAACATTTAAAGAAACTTCAGTTCATAATTATTGGCTCTGGGTAGAAATCCATGTTGCCAGTCTTTTAACGGGGCGTAGTTTATCCACTCCTTAACAGCTGACTCAAATAGCCGCTTTATTTTCTCTGTAATTCTTTCTTTCTCTCTCATCAAGCAGAGCTGGTGCCTGACTCAGAGCAATACTGTTGGCTTTTATAATCATCCACTGCAACAAAATACGGATTATCACTCCAGGAGGGGCCATTTTCAGTGTGAGAGCTCGGGCGCACCCTCAGACGCTATTAATGCCAGAAATCCCTCTGTACAGCGGTGCAGGGCTCCTTAACCATGTTGTCTTCATTTCCCTATCAGACTCGGGTAATAGAACAAATTCACACCAAAGGGCTTCAATTAAGGACTGCAAAAGCTGGTGTAATTGGAGCCTCCGATAGCCTAAGAGCCCCTGTTAAAGCTTTAAAGAAGACGTGTTGAGATGTAGCTGCACTGTGGTGGAACAGACGAGGAAAGCAGACGTGAAGACAGAGTAATAACCTAATTTGTAGAGGTACCTCGGCTGTATTCCCAGATATGTATCCCGAGGGAAAGAGATTCTGGGATCTGAGATGTTTTGAGGTGGTACAGTAAACAATGTGCACATGGAGGCCTTTGCACTGGCTGTAAAAATTCAAACTGACCGGAAGTTGAGACTTAGTGAATAGAGTAAGAGTGATGGTTAACTCCAAATGCTGTCTTGAATCCCTTGTAACCCTTTTCCTAATATGGACTTTGGTACATAGAGACGAAAAGGGGTCATTCGTGAGCCCCCTTCTAAAACCAAAAAAATGTATAAATGCCAAACTACAGCTTTGTGGACTTCATGGACACTGCATGCGACATCCATTGAAAACTTATAGGAATGGAAGTACACATCAATTGCACCATTTGGGACAGGGCCAAAGTTGAGCAAACCTTGTAGGAACTTGTTGATTTTGATTAATTTGTTGTCAGTGTGAACACCCTTTACAATTATTTGAGTTTTAAAAAAGTGTCCAGTGGCTACGAACTTTAGGCCACAAGCTTTTATTGCATGTGCTTTCTGAATAGATGCTCCATGTTAGAATCCCTCACTTGTTTGCCAACTATAACATTCCATTTCAGCAGACAGGAAGCTGATCTAAGCGCCCTATATGAACCCCTATACAACAGAACATCAAACAAGTGCAGTAGTGCTGACTTCTCTAAGCATTCCCTCAGCGTGGGATTGAGAAGGAAGGGCTGATCTTGAAATCTTTCTTTATTGTGAAGCCAGAAGTGCAGCTGCCTTTTTATTAGGGCGGCATCAACACTTCGGAATAAGCAAGAGAATAATGTACCTCAGTGAGTATATGTGTGTTTAAGACAGGAACGGAATCACTCTGGGATATTTTCTTGCTTTCCCCACATGAGTCATACAGTAATAGCATGCATCCCTCTCACCAACTTCAGCAGGTAGAAGCCACTAATTAGAGTCAAAGAGACTCTGGATTGTTTAAGGTGTGAGGTGAAGGTGCGCAACCATCCTCCATTACTCAGGAAAAAAAGAACTCTCACTTCAGAATCATTTACCAAGTTGTGACAGCAGTGGAAACACATGCTAGCTTCAGGCGTTACTTAATAACTCCTAATGTCCCGTGTAATTACCACCTCTGATAGTCAACGTACAATTCCAATGTCAAGGTAGTGCCAGACACAATTTAACATGTATAAGATGACTGATTTCAATTAAATTAGGTTTGAGTACTGCTACTCTAAAGAGCAATTGGTCTCAATCCAGATATTGTGGGTTCTGTCTCATTTCTCTGAGGGACAACCAAGTTCCCAACTCTCGACATGCTTAAACCTCTTAAAAGATTCAGCTACACCCAAACATGCTTGTCCTTTATCTTCTTCAGCATGAAACTCGTTTCCCCATTAGATCCCAAAGTTCAGATGTGACCTTTGTCCAGGGATCACTTGGGGTTGTGGTGACTTGTTGGAGCCCCATGTCAGATACACAGTGGGTTCTAAGTGTGTCTCTAGAGAGAAAACAGGCTGTGGTACCTTCGGTGAAGATCAGAGGTCGCTCTGAAGCTTGAATAGAAGGATTGAGTCCTGTGGTTCTGGCCTCTTATGACCCTGGCACCATGGTTGATGCTCAGGAATATATCAGATTTCTTTAGTTTAATGCTCCTAAGAGTACATTTACGCCCGATCAGATATAACTCTACCAGTTACTTGATGCCATTGATGTCTGTTTCTAAAATTTCTACCCTTGTTCTTTTCCTTTTCCTTGCTTTGTTTGAGAGGAGTAAGATGATAGCAGACTCAAGTCTTCCTTTAAAGTTTCACTGTCTTTTAAAAAGTATTGTATTGAAATCCTGTCAGTTCTCGGTGTTTCATTAGCATTTCAGGGTGATTAGCATACTGAGACACTTGAATTTTCACTCTTGAAGCTTAAGAATCTGTGGAGTGGTGAGCTTTTTAAAACAAAACGATTTCTCTTCACTCTCGCTTAGTAGTAATGAGAGCGCTTCTACCGGTAATCAATTATAGCAAGCTTGTCAACAAGCTAGTAATTTTCTAGCGACAATTTTAAGGAAAATATCAAAGCTGCACCGGACATGTAGGACTTTTGCCAGCTATCTAGTGCTTTGTTTAATGGATATGTTAAATGCAGTCGAGACAATGCTAACAAAACACTGCTTGTGTGTTCCAAATCCGATGCATCCACCTCTTAACAAAACCAACAATGGCAGTAGGTGGCGGCTGTCAGAGGCCTCTTTCCGCCGTATTCAAAGATGACAGAGTGGGCGGGGCTTGCATGCTAATTGACATTTAAAGCCTACCACCGTGTGCTTTCCAAGCACAGGTTTAGGCTAGTGGTTTTTGATGTAAATTTTTTTAGCTCAGGGTAATCAGAGGTGGTGGGTAGGAGTGTTTGCGCCAAACGAGAATTACCCACGTGCATTTGTGTTAGAGATTTTTATGTCTGCACACTTGCGTCAATCCTACTCCTCTGGCCGCCGCTGCCGCCCCCTCTGCCTCTCTGGCTGCCCACTCGCTGACTCAGTAAATGCTACATTTGCATAATTATCTTTTTAATTGGCGGGCGTGAATGAGAGTATTCTCCTTTATTGTGAGCCTGGGAGTCCTCTTCACATTTTTTTCCAGAGATGTGAGGAGATGAGAGTCTACAGAGCAAGCAAATTGCCAGCTCATTCCCCCCCTTCTCTTTCTCTCCCTCTCTCTCTTTTCCTCTCTCTCCATTCTGCTTAACTCGATAATCGTCCGTGTTAATAAACTGTTTCACACACCTTCGCCCACTTAAGCCTTTTTCTGTCAGAATTTGCCGGATGATTAGAAAAAGATCAGGTTGTGCCAAGACGATTAGATTTACTTCTTGGTTTTTGTAACGCAGGGAGGAGCAGAAGTCGTTTCTCTCCCGTTTCAATTAAAATCGGAAATCATTGTGCGGTATATGCTAACGTGAATATGCTAAATTTGTCGGTTTTCTCTGAGGTAAAGCAAGATATAATTGTCTCATGAGTCACTTGCGGTGGAAAAATGGAAGAAGGAGGAAAATGATTTGTTCCAGAACAATTGCAACAACTTCGTTTCACAAAAACCTTGCTCTTATGAGTTAGTGAAACAACGTAGTGGTGCTTTGCTGGAAGGCCTTGAAGCTGAACAAAAGCTTTTGTTGAGTTTTTCAGAGGATTGCTACAGAAACATTTAGATACATGGCAGCTATTAGGTTACAAAATATAAGGTGTGAGAGTTAAGAGAAGAAAAATGCAAGAGATTTGAGCTAAAATACTAGTCAAGGTGTGTTTCGGTGTGCAATTGGTCAGAGATGAAGGCGTTCCATTTGGGATTAGCTCTCCTGAACAGATACAATCACATTAGATTCTTCCTCCCTTGACCTCAGCACAAAAGTTCACAATCACCGAGGCCTCAGCTAAATCCCTGCTTTTGAACGCTTAACACAGGGAGTGTGAAATGTAATGAGCGTGATTAATATTTTGTGTGGTAGAGGGATAGACGTAATTGAATCCAGAAGACAGTACAGGGTCAGCTAACTTTGGTTATTCGCCCTGCCCAAGTCCCATCGCACAGCAAGGCCATTTGAGCTTTCTGATGACAGTTCACATTTTAGAAAAACTTAATATAACCTGAATATTAATTAACTCAATGGCTGCCTATAAGACGCCAGTATTAGTCATGGATAGAACTGCGTAAGCATTATTCTGATCTAATGGACTTGTGTAATACAGAATATTATGCAATTTTGGGGATTTATTGTACATGTGTGTGAAGTACTTTCTCTGTTAAAGTACAATAGAGCTCTAGTATTGTGGTGACTCAGTACTTGATTTCTTTTAATTATTATTTTTTTAGCCGTGAGAAATAATTTTATATGCTGTGTGGGACTGAAAGTAAATAAATCAGAGCCCATTTTGCTCTCTGTGGGAGGTTTAAGCTTTATAAAGTTGTTTTTTTAAATTTCTTTTGCTATATTTATTAATACTATAGTGGAAATGAGTTGGAAATGAAATCTTGGATTTGAACTCTTATTTCACACATGGGTGCCAATATATCTCGCAATTCAGGCATTTTTGTCACAATTACAAGTTTATATCTCGCAATTGCAATTTATAAACTGGTGATTATGAGTGTACATCTCACAATTCTGACTTTTTCTCAAAATTTTGAGTTTACATCATGTAATTCTGGCTTTTTGTCAAAATTCTGAGTTTGCGTCTCAAAATTTGAGTTTACATCTCACAATTCTGATATTTTTCCTCAGAATTCTGAGTTTGCATCTCACAATTCTGACTTTTTCTCAAAATTCTGAGTTTGCATCTCTCAGAATTTGAGTTTACATCTCACAATTCAGATATTTTTCCTCAGAATTCTGAGTTTGCATCTCACAATTCTAACTTTTTCTCAAAATTCTAGTTTAAATCTCATAATTCTGACTTTTTTGTCAAAATTCTGAGTTTGCATCTCTCAAAATTTGAGTTTACATCTCACAATTCTGAGTTTGCATCTCACAATTCTAACTTTTTCTCAAAATTCTAGTTTAAATCTCATAATTCTGACTTTTTGTCAAAATTCTGAGTTTGCATCTTTCAAAATTTGAATTTACATCTCACAATTCTGATATTTTTCCTCAGAATTTTGAGTTTGCATCTCACAATTCTAACTTTTTCTCAAAATTCTAGTTTAAATCTCATAATTCTGACTTTTTGTCAAAATTCTGAGTTTGCATCTCACAATTCTGATATTTTTCCTCAGAATTCTCAGTTTGCATCTTGCAATTCTGATATTTTTCTTCAGAATTCTGTGTTTACACCTTCGTTTTGTATTTTTATATTTTGGTTTTGTATTTTTGTATTTTTATTCCGTAGCATAGATGAGCTTCAATACAACTTCAACCTGTGAAGTTTTGTTGTGGGTGGTTTGATGCAAACAGTGTTTTACTCTCGTCCTACATATGTAAATACGAACCCCTAACAAAGTTCTTTCTCTTTATTCGTTACCTAAAAAACGTTCCCAAATCAGCTTAAAAAGGAATCTCCTACCAATACCTATTCACAGCACTCCTCTGCTCCTTTGAGAGAACAAGAGAAAGATCACGTGCCGACTCGACGGCCGGATTGTTAGGGCGCCTTTGAAACGGAGCATGGTGCAAGAGCATGTGCTGGGGTGCCTGCTCAGCCTGTGATCTGCGTCTAGCCTGAAGAGTACTGGCTGTCCCTCCAATCCTCTTCCAATGTTCAAAGGTAACGGCGGGCCTCTCCCAGGCCTCCCGCTTTGATGTGCTCTCCGACACCAGTCATATCACTGCTACCAAGTCTCTCTGGCCCTCCTCGACAGAGGCAGGCGAAAAAACGAGAGTTAATTGGTTAGTCACAACGTCTTGCCCCAGACACAGCTCCGGTTTCAATCGCGTAACAGCTTTCTCTGCGCACTGATGTGTCTTTTCACAGACAAACGAAAAAACGCAAACAATATTGCAGAAAGAAAACAGACAGCTCTCTCTGGGAGAAGAAATGGGTCTCTCGAAGAACAAGTGCGCTTGAATGGAGGGTGCGGTATAATGATTCATGACTTTTAAAATCAAATTAGACGTAATTAACATGGAGCTGAGTTAATATCAGTTGTGTTTTGCATCCATGACAAATGCAGGATCATCTATCAGATGGGAGGAAATTTATCACAGAGGGCAGGAACCGCTGCTCAGCTAATGAGGGAGAAACGTTGAGGTCACTGAATGTGTGAAGATGCCTCCCTGCCACATGTGTTCCAAAAGCACGCTTATGTCATTCATTGAGCTGTTTCTCATAAGTACACCAGAAATGAATAGTTTAGGGGTTTTTTCCACACTAAAACCTCTTTTACTGGACCAAAAAGTGAAAAGCCAGTTGTTCTTGCATTCATCCCGCTGTCCTTGGCTTTGAAAGTGAACTCAGACTCAGACTTTTTCTTTCAGGCTTTTGGAAATATTTATGTCCATTTTATTGAAAAAGACTGTATGGATTGATTCAGAGAACTGTTTTGAGCTTTTCAACAGGGTGCCGAAAAAGCTTACAAGCTGAGCATTAACCTATATAATCCTATGTTTTTATATTATATTATATGTTACATTATATTATCAATATTTAGACTGTTTGACATTTTTAGAAATATCAGATTTAGTTGAAATTTAGTAGAAATGTCTGATTTAGTTTTTTATTAATAAAATTGATCTTTATACACAAACACACACACACACACACACACACACATATATATATATATATATATATATATATATATATATATATATAGTATTCACAGAAATAAATCAAACTTTTTAATCCTAAAATACTCTGTGTTATTGTCTCATATTTGTGATTCACACGAGTCGAGAGATTGTAAAACTAGTCTTTGGAAAACTTAGTATCATGATTATTTACAGTCCTACTATCAAAATGATCAAATTCCCTAAAATGAAGCAAAAGTGAATTTAAAGGATGACATTGACAGTATTTTAATGTTCGAGGCACCGTTGAAGACTTTCTAACACTGCTGCAATATTTTATTTAGAGCACTTTTAGTTTTAAGTTAAGTCTCTAAATTATTAAATCTCTTTCACACTATATTTTTAGTTTGCCCTCTGCGCTTTAATTCTTCATCACGTGTTTATATATGATCCGTTGCGTTCTATCTTAAACCGAACCAGATTAAATTAGCTTCTAAAGAGGCGAGTGAAAGTGGCAAGCAGGGAACAATTCCTGCTCCTTTGTGCTATAAGAAATATACAAACCGCTCCATTATCTCGGAGGAGGAAGTGCTTTAATGATTTATACCAGCAGGTAGACCTCAGAGTATTAGCTCTTTTGGTCCCTGGTTGACTTGGTAGCGTTTGGCAAATGGAGGACTAGAGGACATGTTTTCAGGAAAAAAGTGATTCATTGCGCCAAGCGCGGCAGTCATTAGAGAAGTGTCTCGCTTTTCGTCCCCCCAGACTCTCCAGACACACTGCGGCGTGCCATGGCTGTTTTGGAGAACAGAGGAAGCGTGGCGGAGCATAAGCAGATCTGCCTGCTGCACAGGCCCTTGTTCCCCCTCCGAGGAACCCCGAATAAGAAATATGAATAAAAGAAGTGTTTCTCGGCAGACCACACACTTGCGAGGAGGGGACGGAGATGTGTTGGGGCAGTTGTTCGCCAGATCCATCTGTCTTTGATGATAGACTTTATAATCTAACGTCTGATTGTGATTGCATGTGTTATTGGTCGGATAGAAACAATGGGGCAAAAAATGCATGGGGCTTCTTTCATCAAAGCTGCTGCTTTTCAAAAAAACTGATTTCATTTGTTACAATTACGGATAAAGAGCCTGACCGAGTGTTTTCTCTCCCTCTTCGTGAGTGATTCAGTCTCTGAATGGTTTATTTGTGAATGGTTGCCAGGAAAACATCTCTGTTGCTAGCGAAAGGGGAGGTATCCGGAGCGAAGCACGCCTCGTCACATTTTCGGGTCCCGCTGGACTTTGTTGAAATTGTTTTGTGCTGACTGATGCCTGGGAAATCCGACATTTGTTTCTGACGGGGCTGTTCACATTGACTGTTTTGAGTTTGTGGTCAGGCTTTAATGGAGACGGCGGTAGGTAAGCGTTTGAGGCAAAAGATTGTCGTCTTGATGTGAAAGTCTCAGTCTATGAGGACAAAACGAGGCGCCTGTGAAACTAGCGTCATTGAACTTTGAACTTCAGCTTTGGTGTTTGAGATGGAGCCTGGACGTTTGAGTTTTCGATACAGTGTAATTTTGACATGCGTCTCCTTTGTTACAAACAAGACATGTTGATTAGTTAGAGACACAAGACACAAACTGAGAGTTCTGAAGAACATTATGGTAACCAGCATAGCTATTATATAATATTATATGTATTGTGTCTGTGTCTCTTCTAATAGTGAAGCTGTGAGTTTAATTACGGCACAAACAGCAATATTACCACCTTTTGACATTTTTTTTAGTTATTCAAAATAAATTTTTAAATTATGAAATGTAATTAAGTATTGTTTTTCAGAGCATGTACATTTAAAAAACTTAATGATCTGTATCAGTCATAATAATCAAGTAACTGACTGATTTTTTACTATTATATTTAGATATTATTGACATTTTTATAGATATTCAGCAGTGAAAATAATGTCATTTATGTGACTGACTTTGTTTTTGACAATAACAGAAAAAAATATGTGTATCGATGATCAAAATATTTAAATTGAAAACAATTGATGATCTGTATTAGTCATAATCAAGTAATTGATATTTTTATATTTTATCAATTTTATTATGTTGTATTAATTTCAGAGACTACTACTTTTTTTTACTACTACCACCACTAATAAACAGTTATTATCAAAAAACAGAAAAAATAAAACAAACAGTTTTTAGTAATTATTAGCTAGTTATGTGTATCAATTGAGAATATTTAAATTCGAGTTACAATATATCAGTCAATTGTTTCATTAATAGAATGTCAAATTCAATTAATGGCATTATTTTATTTATTTTTTATTGTGATTTTGAGGGAATGATCACATCAAGTACACAAGAACTTCTTGTGTTTGCAAATAATGTGCATTTTTATGCCTCCTCCTTGTCCCTCCATCTATTTTATTACTTTGTAATCTCGCAGACAGATAGGAGCTTCGCGGCAGACGCTTTTTTTTTTTTTTTTTTTAAACCCTTTGGAACCAATTGCTGAAGAAGGGTTGTCTTGGGAAGGCCCCAGTGGAGAACGGTAGGGCTCATTAGTTCAATCCCCTTCGAGGGCGAATGCAAAGAAGGAGCCGGAGTAAGACATTTCTACGCTCTCCTCTTTTCTCAGGGTGTGCGCGCTGTTCTTTGCTCTTTGTCTTTCCCACATTTTTTGCCTGCATCAGCAGCAGCTGAGGGGCCGAACCTCGGCCACGCAGCTCCACTCAAACTGCCCCACCGGTTTTAAGAGCAAAGCACTGTGGGGAGCTTAGACTGATCAACTCAAAGCCAAGACCTATCATCCAGGCTTTAGGGAATTAGGAGGATTGGCTTTGCTCTTCATGTAGCGTCCAGATATCAAAGGAACTCCTTTATGAACAAGCAGCAAGTATGCACAACGCTCATCAGGCAGTCCAGTGTATGTCTGTGCTGCTGGCACTCACTCTTAAAAATAAGCTTCCAAAAAGTTTTTTTTGCAGCGATGCTATAGAAGATCAATTTTTGGTTCCCCAAAGAACCTTTGAATGATCAGTTCTTAAAAGAACCATTTTTTTTCTTTGCATTTTAATAATCTTTTAAGAATCTACTAAGAATAGTGTTCCACTATGAAGAACCTCATGCAATGGAAATATTTCTTGGATGTTTAAGATTCTAGTGTTAGAGCTAGTATTTTCACACTAGCTATGTTTCCATTCAAAGATTCAAATTTAACTTATGCGCAAAACTGGAATAAAGCACAGTTTTCATCCACGAGTCACAAAACCGTCACTTCCTGATAAACTGACACTAAATATTACTAAGAAAAGTAGGAGAAGCCACTGAATATAATAATTTTCATATATGACAAAACACAATAAATAAGGCCATTGCTTTCGGAGGTGGATGCACATTTTTTCTTATCGGATAAAACGTTTATTCTACTCAATTGTGCACATATGTTTTTTTATGTGCATTTTTTAAATTTATGCGCATCTTGGCATTTTCATCCAGCGTTTTTATATGCGATATTTCAAAATGTGCATAAAAATAGGTGGATGGAAACACAGTTGTGATGCCACTTTTTGTTCCCCAAAGAACCTTTAAAGGAACCATTATTTTCTTAGTAGAAAAAGGTTCTTCAGGACTCTATGAGGAACCTTTTGTAGAATGGAAAGGTTCCTTGGATGTTCAGTATTCTTCATGGAACCATCGATGCTAATAAAGAACCTTTAATTTTGAAAGTGTATGGCAGGGGTTCTCAACTCTGGCCCTGGAGGTTTGATCAAGGTTGGAGGTTAACCTCTGCAAAAAAAAAAAAGTGGACCTCAAGGGCTAGTGTTGAGAACCCGTGTATTTGTAACCCATATTAACCCATTGCATTGCTGCAAAACCCACTATTTGGATTCTATGTTTCTAAGAGTGGGTTCAGCAGTGCTGACGCACACAGGACTGAAAAACCATCCACCTGATGCATGGTGGCCATACTTGATGCTTGTTTGGAAAGGAGAAACTTTGATATCTAGACAGTACGTGAAGAGCAAAGCCAATGCTCCTAATTCCCTAAAGTCTGGATGATCAGAACTAGAGATGCCAACAAAAGAACATCTTTTGGGGAAATAGTCATGGTTAGCTGCATATCCATTTTGAGAACCAAAAACAATCTTGTAATTTTCCATTGCACAAAAGGTTTTTACAGTGGAAGAGGGTTCTTTAGATTATTAAAATGTTCTTCAAATAGGGAAAGGTTCTTTGGGGAACCAAAAATGGTTCTTCTATGTCATTGCAACAAAAACCCCTTTTGGAACCAGGCCCTTGCTGCAAAAGCCCCCATACCTCTCCAAAAAAGAACCTATGATGTCTGGACGGTACATGAAAATGTAAACTCAGAAATCCCTAAAACCTGAATGAATGAAATCATAGATGCCAACGAAGAACCAATGTTTTTAAGAGCAGGACTGGGGAAATAGTCACCAGTTAGCTGCATATCCGTTATGGGAACCAAAAAAGCGCTAGTAATTTGACCTTTCCCTTCAGTAAGTGGGCTAAAGCCCTTGTTTTGTTGGTAATGACGGGGTGGGAACAGGGGGAGGTGGGTATAATGCAGGCAGGCAGGTCCCACTTAACCAGAATTTATCTTTTTGGCACTTAAAGGAGGGGTTTGGAGGTCTGTTATCTATGCGCTCCCCCCTGAATGAGTAAACATCTCATTTATTATTAACTCAAGTTTAAGGTAGTGCATTAATCCTGCCTGACAGTTTGCCTACTTGTTAAGGCGGTCCGGCTCCCTCCAACCGTAGCAGATGGTTTTCAGCTGCGCCTGCTGCAGGTTCAGAGCATGCAGATGATAGGTGCAAAGCTGCACAGGTGAACAGAGGATTCCCTTGAGCTTGTGTCAAAGTTTTACTGATAGCAATAATCGATCCTTCCATCTGAAAAAAATAACTGTGGGTTTTTACAATCTGCAAACTGAAGGAAATCACAAATGGACTCTTTTTATTGTGCAAGATAAGTCAGCGTTTCTTGTACTGCTTTTTTAAGCAACGGTGCTCTGCCACAGCAGAATACGTGATGTTTTGAATGTGAATGTGATTTTACTGTCTGAATTGAATGTGATGAGCTAAAGAGATTGTTTACCTCCAAATAATGGCATGCAAACATCTTTGTAGAATTGTTCTCGCGAGCTGCATGCGAAAACAAACGTAAAGTGCGACCAGTGTCTGATGCAGCATAGAAATAGCTCTTGAGTAGTTGTAATGCATTTTCTTTATTGATTTGTTAAAAAATGACTGTTACTGTTTAAAATCAGCCTGACAAATCATTTTGTCAATGAAATCAATATTTGCAACAATAATAACAACAACAGTTTTTATTTGACTTATATTTCTTGTTGTAAAAAAGGAATATCAAGTCATTTGCTGAATTAATTTTTTTTTTTTTTTTTTTTTTTTGTGTGTGATATTTTCATACAAAATTGTATACAGTGTGTAAACTTTATATATGAAAAATATATGATAAATATTCTGTTTCACTTTGGAAAAATTAAACGTCATGGAAGTTTGCAAATACTATTTTTGTCATTGTTGCTTTGACAGCATAGTAAAGCAATCAAAATAACTCAGAAAGTTAAATATTAAACCTATGGCATATTCATATATTTGCATAATAACCGCAGGTAACCCTACAAAGACTTATAACAAAGTAAAATCATTTACAATAACATACTCTCTTTATTTACATTTTGGTAGTTAATAGTGAAATTTACTAGCAATTTCTGAGCGAAACTTTTACATTTTATTTTACAGTGTAGGCAACATTCATATCTTGTATCAGTCCGTTTTCTTACATATAGTAATCACAATTTACTAGCACAAAGTGAAACTTTTACATTATTTTATTTTACAGTGTAGGCAACTTTCATATCTCGTATCAGTCCGTGTTCTCACACAATCAGATCATTTCAGTTCAACTCTCTATTTCATGTCCGTTTATTTATCCCATCGTGTTTATTTTGCCATGTTTATTAATGACCAGCTCATGTCCTGGATATGAACTGCCTTACTGCACATTTGTACATGATGAACGTAAGTGTTCTTTTAGGTCTTTGAGAAATGTGCTGAACTGGCCGCTGCACCTGCTCTTTGTCCTGTTCTCCATGCTCAGTGAAGTTCCTCAGATCATATAACCACTCCTTTTTTTTATCTTTTCCACTTTTCCCTCTGTCTTTGCACTGTAGGCTCTTTCCATACCATTCTGTCTGACTCTCTCTTACTCTCTCTCTCTCATTCCCTGTTTATTACATAAGAGGTCCTGTTGAGCCAGCTGCTGGGAAGCATGTCCTGACATGAACCACGCTGCTGAACTGACTCACCATGACGGAGAGAGAGAGACCTCAGTCTGTCTGGCTCTGCGCCTCTGGCCGGCATGTTTTCCTGTTCGTACACTTAGTTAACTCATGCGCACATACTCGCCGGTGTGTATGCGGTTACACTGGTATGTTTTAATGAGAATAAGATAAATCTGGCTCTATTGTTCTGGCTTTGTTCGCATATACGCTGCATTTGTAACTTTTTTTTTAGTCGCATATATCAGTGTGTGTTTCAGACGATAAAAGACCCTTTTAAAGTACGTCTGGTGCTTTATATTTTTGTGTATAAGAATGACCTTCGCATTTGGGGCAATTTGGTTATGTACACTGCAAAGATAAACATTTCATTTTCTGTGACATTTTGGCAGCTCATTTAAACTGATCACAATTGTAAAATTACGTACACAAAAATATATATTTTTCAAATTGTGGATAAAACAGACATATAAACATTTTTCACATATAAACATTTAAAAAATGTAAAAGTAATTTTAAAATAGTAAGACATGTTTCTTGAGCAGCAAATCAGTATATTATGATTTGTGAAGGATCCTGTGAAACTAAAACTGGGGTAATGATGCTGAAAATTCAGCTTTGCATCAGAGAAATAAATTATATTTTCAAATATATTACAATAGAAAACAGTTATTTTAAATTGTAATATTATTTCACAATATTAGTGTTTTTAACGGTATTTTTGAGCAAAAAAAATAAATATTTATTGTTTCCGAACTTTTGACAAATACTCTACAATTTTACTGTAAATTGTACATTTAAACTTAAATATGAATATAAATAAGCGGTAAATTCAGTGAAAGCATTGTCGGGGCAAGTACCGGACATACAGAAATAAAATCCTTATTGTTGAGCCCTGTGTGTTGCGTAATTTTCCAAACCACACTTTTACAAGTTGTTGCTGTGAGCAACTTTTTGACTTTATAGGGCATGCATCTTGACTCGGTTTTCAACGTCTGTGTCGTCGCTTGTTTTCACAGTCAGCGGCTTTCAGGATGTCCCAGTCTTTTGGAAGTTGCATAGTCAGGGTCTGCTCCAGTTCTCCTCGGCAGGAATGAATCGAGGGTTGGGCGGTGGATCGCAGCCAGATACTGAGTGAAACACAAGGCCTTCACTGTAGGCGAATACCACGTCCATTTATACGCAAAACAAATGCCAGACTGGTGGTGATTCGACTATGTTGTGAAGATTCAAACATGCCCAGTTTGGTCTTTATACTTGTATATGACCAGGCTTCCAGGTTTCTGGCAGAAAATCTGAGAAATTGTGTCTGGAACGGCCCCAAACCCACATCCTGTGGACGATCGTTGGAGAGGCAAATGGCATAATAATTGCACACATGTTCGCTGTACGGCCCATCCGTTGCCATTCATTCAGATTTCCTCTTTGCTTACACTGCAGGTGGTCTCAGTTCAGGGTCTGCTGGGTTGCAGGCTTGTCGTCCTTGTGTTGCCACACTGTCACTGTACTGGTAAACTAGGTTTCAATCATATGCTCAAATCCTACATATGAAACTGCTTATAGTGTTACAAGTGGTCCATTATCATAAATGCATCCTCACACACGGTTTTGTTTTTATAAAACCAGCTGTGACTTTACGTATCATGACTGTGACATTATTTTTCATAAGTATGATCTCACAGCTGAGACATTCTTACAGATGTGACTTTATATCTTGCATTGCTGTGGTTTCTTATAATTGGGACTTTTTATCTTAGAATTGTGACTTTCGCACAGTTGCAACTTCATATATTATTATTGGGACTTTATATCATACACTTGTTACTTTCTTACAGTTGCGACTTAATATTTTACTGCGACTTGCAACTTTGTTTCGTAATTAAGACTTTATCTTACAATTGCGACTATTTCTCAGAATTGGTATTTTATGTCTTGCCATTGCAGCTACTTATAAAATATAAAAATTGCGACTTTCTCACAATTGCAACGTCATGGATTATAATAGGGATTTTATCTAACAATTCTGACTTTCTCAGAGTTGCCCCTTTATTTCTCAATTGTGATTTAGATAAAGTCTCAATGACAAAGAAAGATGCAACTGTGACTCACAATGGCGACCATTTCTCATAATTGGTAGTTTGTATCTCGCAATTGAGATTATTTCTTAGAATATAGTCTTTATATCTCACAGTTGTGACTTTTCTTATAAATGAGACTTTATATCACAGTCATAACTGGTAGTTTATATCTCACAATTGCAGCTTCATTTCTTATAACTTCAAATGTTACAGTTGCGACGATTAGTCACAGTACTCACAATTGGTACTTCATATCTCACAATTGTATTTTCTCAGACTTGCAACTTCATGGATTATAATAGGCACTTTATATCTCACAAATGTGCCAATTTATTCTTCATAAATGTGACTTAGTTGCAATTTTCTTTAGAATTGCAACTTTACCTGTGACTCACACTTGTAATTTCTTGTAGCTGGTACTTTATATCTTGCAATTGCCACCATTACTTCTAATTGGATCTGAGTATCTCGCAAATTCAACTCTTATAACTGTGACTTTATATTTGACAGTTGTGACTACTAGTCACAGTACTCATATTGGTACTTAATATTGCAACTTTATTTCTTATAATTGTGACTTTATGCAACTATTCCGGTGATACTCAGTGATTATATCCCACGGTTGCAACTTAATTTATCTTATTTTCAACTTTTTCTTGGTATGTGAATCTTTCTTTAGCGAATACCTTGATAATATATGAACAAGAATAAACCATTTTACCAAAGTGCTCTTTCTTTTTCTTTATTTCTTTTCTTTTTCTTGTTTGGGCCATACCAGCCAAACCATGACCTCTTCACTTTAACAGCTTGAATGTTACATCTTTTCAGTTTTTTTTTTATCTGTGTCCACTTCAGTTGGCAAACTGGTGCTTTTTTGTGCGATTAATTCATAGAAACCCTTTGCAAAATAAATAAATAAAAATCTTAAGACACCCCTCTCATCGCATATTAACAGATTTCCTCACATCTTTCCAGATTTTAGCGAATACCTTGATAATATATGAACATAAATAAACCATTTTACCAAAGTGCTCTCTCTCTCTTTCTTAGATAAACACTCATGTCGTGGTTCATCTTTACTGATTTATGTATATGTGACGGAGCACCAGCTCATTTCCATCGATGTGACACCCACAGGGGTCCAGTGCGCACTTGACTCTTGCTTCAACGCCACACATTCAGTCTGTTTCTCTTTTCTCCCCTTTTTTTCCCTGAGAGTGCCACAGAGATTGACTTTAATCTATAAGAGATACCACTCAATGGCATGTTATCATTCGGAATATGTGATGCTTTTTTAAAGCCAGTAAATTCCATTAGGAGGCAGCGGGGTTGAAAAGGCAGCGCCGGGTCTTTAGCGCTGCCTCAAAGAGAGTTCGAGTGCACGCCACTAACGCATTGTAGCATATAAATCAGCAAGGGCTACTGGGAATCAAGTGTGAGTCTCTCTCTCTCTTGCTCTAAAAGATGCAGGATAAAAGCCTCTCACTTTTGAAGGGTCTGTCCCTCTCCTTTGAGAAGAAACAGCAGTCCTCCAGTGACAGCGAGGGCCTACAGTACACTGCCAGGAGTCCATAAGCACTCTCCTGTTATTGCCTGCACATTGTCATCAATATAACACTGCCTGACAGAGAGATGCGCCGGAGAACCTTGCCTTACTAACAGCAGACGAGCGCTGATGTGACTGAAGGGACTTTTTTGCACCTGTGATTTTCACAACACACAGATCTCCCACGGTCACACATGATTCCAGTTCTGTAGGAACTGTCCTTAATTGCATATTAAGCCAAAAATAATTTTGGTAACACATACCAAAATTTTCCAAAAGTGTTTTTGGTTTATCATAAAATTTCTAGTATGCATGTATATTTGTATGTTTATTTTTTGGCAACACAGTGTGGTATTTATGTGTATCTATATATGTAATTACATATTAAACAACAATGATTTTTTGGTCATTTGGATATATGTATGTTACCAAAGTGTTTTGGTTTAATATGTAATTACTAATATGTATTTGAATATAAGTATGTATTTTTGTAACAGTGTGATATATGTGTATCTATATGTAGAAGTAATTACATATTCAACCAAAACATTTTGGTATTTTTGGTACGTTACCAAAAATGGTTTTGGTTTAATATGTAGCTAAGTAGAAGTGTCCTTTAAAAGTATATATAGAGTTCTGGCATGAAACTCTAGATGGCGCAGTCCGATATAGACCTATCGGACTGCGCCATCTAGGGTTTCATGCCAGAAATCTGTATATACTTTTAAAGGACCCAATCTGACCTAACGACCTCATTATCACATGGCACAGCTGATTGGTTCTCTCCTGTATCGGTAGCCAATGAGCTCGCTGCTCAACATTCAAATATGTGACTAGTGTTTGCTGTAGCAGTTTGCAGCGTGCTTCAGAAATCCTCCACCTTCCCCAGCTCCACCTGTATAGAGGGGTTATTTCATGTATGTTATGTGCAGCAGCAGTATTTCTTACATGCTCACAGCAGCATGTTGTAGATGTATTGGCAGTAGTAAGTCTCGGTACTTGCTCTGCCGCCGCAGCAGCAGCAATGTAGCAGATCTATTCTGCCAAGACCAAATACAATAACATTGTCATGTACGTAACCATGCCAATCGCTCCGAGAGTTGTCATGACAGAAATATATACTTTATATTGTAACCGTCCCACTAAGAATCACCTAGTGAGGCAAGCTACAAATAAATTTGAGGGAGGGACTCGCTGGCCAAACTTTTACTTAAAGGTAAAAGTACATAAACAACTTAAACATAAACCCCAAAAACACAAATATATTACTGACACTGTTTGGCAATGAAGTTAATAAAGAAAAACATTAACCGACCATCGTCCTCTGTAGAATAATTCCAACTGCCAGTAGCTTAGAGTCAGTCGTACCAGTTGAAGCAATGCAGATTAGTTGAAGAAATGTCCCGTGAATGATCCAGACAACAAAGTGAAGAAGCAAAGCCTTGATACCACTGTCCTTAGTGTATAGAACTCTTGGGTTCCATCCAAACACCAAAATGATGAAGCAAAGCCTTGATGCCACTGTCCTTTCCAGGAAAAAACAAGCAGCATAGAACCACAAAAACTGAAGATATTATATAAAGAGTCCTTATATAAACAAGACATATAAACTAGCATTAGCAGATCACTTAGAAACCAAACAGGTGTCATAAACATGAAAGACAAAATACAGCTTGCCCATGAAATAACCACATATAATGCAAACAATAATTGACATAATCCAGAGAGAAAAAAACACTTACTAGAATGAACTTGTAACCAAAGTTTCTCCGTTTGGAGAAAAACCATGCTTCCCCTTCCCCAAACAATACTCACTTCTTCTCACCTCATACCTGGCTATATACATGGGAGAATGCCACCTAGAGCCCCCCCGGTGCACAGTAGTGGCATAACACCACAAAAAAGAACAGGAACCAAACTCTGGGTGGTTACAATATTGGGAGGTGCGCACACAGTCAGTGGAGGCTCGTGCTGCGGAGCCAGGCGAAAGTATAAACATGGCTTAACGCCTCAGTTCTGATTGTACCGCGGAGCGTGAGTGAGCGTGATCTCCCCTTCCTCTTTATGACTAGTTTTAAAGCAAAATATACATGAATGGACATCTCACCCCTCACGTAATCACTCAATCAATGTTTCAACCACAGAAAGATGTCATTAAAATAGCTTGTAAACAAAATATTACATAGCATTTACCTCAGACAACTCATCAGTGTCTACTGCTCGTATTTGCTAGAGAAATTAAGTCTAGTCAAGAGCATTTTGGGAAATATTAGACTTCATTATATTATTTACTTTACCTGTTAGTGATGTCTTAATTATTTAATGTATGTTTAAATAAATATTTTATGATGCAAGTTATGACTGTCAATTATTATATTTCAACAATAAATAGCCTAGAAATTGTATAATGTAGAAGTTAATTTAAAAACTATTTATATGTTTGCATATAATTTTTAAAAATTTGAGTGTTGATTATTATAGTTAAAAATAAATAGTAATTGAATTTAAGTTTGGTAATTGTAACCTTAGAGCCAGAGTTGAGGTAGATTTTTAGAAAATTTTAATTATAATTGAATAAAATAATAAAAATAATAATAAATATAAATTATTTTTTAAAAAGCAATTTGTTCAGTAAACCATTGTTTAATAATAAAAAAAGTTTATGTTTACTTTTTTTCCTTCAGCTGTACCGAAACCATACCGAACCATGACGTCAAAACCGAGGTACATACTGAATCATCATGTTTGTGTACCGTTACCCCTAATATATTTATACACAGTATCTCACAGAAGTGAGTACACCCTCACAGTTTTGTAAATATTTTATTATATCTTTTCATGTGACAACACTGAAGAAATGACACTTTGCTACAATGTAAAGTAGTGAGTGTACAGCTTGTATAAGAGTGTAAATTTGCTGTCCCCTCAAAATAACTCAACACACAGCCATTAATGTCTAAACCGCTGGCCACAAAAGTGAGTACACCCCTAAGTGAAATTGTCCAAATTGGGCCCAATTAGCCATTTTCTCTCCCCGGTGTCATGTGACTCATTAGTGTTACAAGGTCTCAGGTGTAAATGGGGAGCAGGTGTGTTAAATTTGGTGTTATCGCTCTCACTTTCTCATACTGGTCACTGGAAGTTCAACATGGCACCTCATGGCAAAGTAGTTGAGTGCACGTGCTCAGCGTCATATCCAGAGGTTGTGTTTGGGAAATAGACGTATGAGTGCCAGCATTGCTGCAGAGATTGGAGGGGTGGGGGGGTCAGCCTGTCAGTGCTCAGACCATACGCCACACACTGCATCGAATTGGTCTGCATGGCTGTCGTCCCAGAAGGAAGCCTTCGATGCACAAGAAAGCCTGCTAACAGTTTGCTGAAGACAAGCAGACTAAGGACATGGATTACTGGAACCATGTCCTGTGGTCTGATGAGACCAAGATAAACTTATTTGGTTCAGATGGTGTCAAGCGTGTGTGGCGGCAACCAGGTGAGGAGTACAAAAGACAAGTGTGTCTTGCCTAAAGTCAAGCATGGTGGTGGGACTGTCATGGTTTCATCATTATGAAATAAATGTTTTTCTCTAATACACATTGGCCACAATTAATGGCACCCTTTTATTCAATACTTTTTGAAACCTCCATTTGCCAGTTTAACAGCTCTAAATTTTCTCCTATAATGCCTGATGAGGTTAGAGAACACCTGACAAGAGATCAGAGACCATTCCTTCATCCAGAATCACTCCAGACCCTTTAGATTCCCAGCTCCATGTTGATGCTTCTTCTCTTCAGTTCACCACTCATTTTCTACAGGGTTCAGGTCAGAGGACTGGAATGACCAGCAGAAGCTTGGTTTTGTGCTCAGTGACCCACTTTTGTGTTGTTTTTGAGGTTTGTGTTTGGATTATTGTACGGTTGGATGATCCAAACATGGCCCATTATAAGATTTCTAACAGTCAGTCACTTATTGATTTTTTTATCTGTTGGTATTTGATAGAATCCATGATGCCATGTGCATAAACAAGATGTCCAGGACCTCCAGCAGAAATATAGGCCCACATCATCAAAAATACAGCAGTATATTTCATTGTACACATGGGGTACTTTTTATTCCTGTGTTCACCAAACCCATCTTGAGTGCTTGCTGCTAAAAAGCTCATTTTTTAGTTTTATCTGACCATAGAAGCCAGTCCCATTTGAAGTTCCAGTCGTGTCTGATAACTGAATATGCTGGGGTTTGTTTTTGGATGAGCTAGGAGAATTTTTCTTGAAACCCTCCCAAACAACATGTGGTGATGTAGGTGCTGTTTGACAATTTTTAAAAGGTTTTCTGACCCCGAAACACAACTATTTTCTGCAATTCTCCAGCTGTGGTCCTTGGAGAGTCTTTAGCCACTCAAACTCTCCTTCTCACCATGCATTAGGACACACATCCTCTTCCAGGCAGTTTCATTTTATGTTGATTGGAAATTCTTAATTATTGCCCTGATGGTGGAAATGGGAATTTTCACTGCTCTAGCTCTCATTGTGATGGATGATTAAGGGAATTTGGGCTTTGTTTTCCTTCCTATTTATATTTCTGTGAAACAGGAAGCCATGGCTGGATAAAGTGCTCAAAATTGTGAATATGAATGGGAATATTTTACTCATAAGAATTTCTAGGGGTGCCAATAATTGTGTCCAACGTGTATTTGAGAAAAACGTTTATTTCATAATGATATTTCCCCCCATTTTAAATTCTTATTATCCAATGAAAGGATTTTTTGTGAATTTTTAAAATGAAAGATCAAAAGGATTAACAATGCAGATTCTTTGATCATTCTTTGATCATATTTACCAAGGGTGCCGATATTTTTGGCCATGACTGTATATATATCTATATATATATATACACACAGATTTTCGGCAGATTTTCGGCTTAGACGCATCCCATGACGTCATCGCAACGCATCACATTCAGTCAAAGAAAGGTGGTTTCTCAGTTTGAAAAATGGAATGAACAGCCTTGCATTCTCATCATGCCTGATTTACAAGACAAACGAACCGAAAGCGGAACGAATCCGCACTACTCGTTTGGGCTACATGGTGCAGACCGTTTATCTGCTCGGGTCGGAGCCGCAGGCTGCTCTCGATCACGTGACACTGTTATACACAGCGCTGGGAGATACAGTGAAGAAAGTAGTCGAATTCGCCGTAGAATCAATAACATCTCTGTCAAATCTTGTGAGAAGCATTCATATTCGGCGCAGAATTCTGTTAAAGCTACAGATATCAGAACAAACACCACTGATGTGGAAACCAGGAAAAACATTGATCAATAAACACAAATCTCCACCATTCACCATGGATTTAACATAGTAAAACTACAGGAACAACTACAGAAATGGTCTAGAAGTGTATTTAAATGCTTCACACAACTTTTCCCAGCACTTCAAAGCTTTAAGCATTACCAAATTTGAAAGTTATTTTAAATGTGATGACATTATTTGTTCGTCCTTCATAGGTTGCCTCCATTTATAAAAATAAAAGTTTCATAATGCAGAAAAGCAAACACTTATTTAAAAATAAAAAGTACATTAAATTACCACTATATGGCTGCAGAGACTTATAGGCTTATTAAAAATAAAATTATATTTAAACATTATGAATGACAGTAATAAAAGTAAATTTTATCTGCATCTCAACTACCCAGACAGCACAAGTAAATCTGTAAGATGTCTGCTAAAGGAAGCATCTG
Source organism: Acrossocheilus fasciatus (assembly GCA_036784905.1). Classification (NCBI taxonomy): domain Eukaryota; kingdom Metazoa; phylum Chordata; class Actinopteri; order Cypriniformes; family Cyprinidae; genus Acrossocheilus; species Acrossocheilus fasciatus. Next base: position 16,415,738 of record CM071962.1, on the reverse strand, counting down.
CCTTGTAATCTGATAAACGTGTCAGCAGCAGTTTTACATGAATTCTAATAAATGTCTATGTGACATCTGACAGGAAACGTCTTGGAGACATATTGCAGATGAACAAACACCCTAAAAAATACTTCTTGCATATGTAAATGCAGACATCAAATAGACATCTCCGAGATGTACATGTGCGATTAGTGTGAGTGCTTTACTGTCTGGTGCTGGTGCCACCTTCTGTAGAATTTAATGGCGCTGGTGTCCTCAAATGTTAGTCTGGAGCCCTACGATGGTTCTCGAAGTCAGAAAAGTTATAACAATGTTAGAAGAAAGTTGTCCATGGTATATAATTCACTGCAAAACAATAAGAAATGCCGTAAATATCACCACAGCAAAATCAGTCATTTTAGGCCACAAAAATAAAAAAAAGTCCCGCAAAATCCTGGAGGGACTGAAATGTTCTGAACAAGAAATATGTATTTGCATTAATGAATTTTAAAAAAAACATGCTCCTCATAATGCAGATGTATTCAAGTCATTCATAAACTATTTTGGAATGCATGTAAAGTATTTATGTATGTATACATGTCATTGGCACTACTGTAAATATCAAATCCGAGTGAGTCAGTAGCTTCTTTAACTGATTCATTAGACTGATTCAAACTTGTGTTTGTGAGTATTTGTTTTACCAATACTAAGATTTTCTCTCTCATCACATTAAATTCACACTACAATCTCCCAATTTGAATTTTAATTTCTTATAACTTGCAGTGTCGATAACTGAATAATCTGACAAGTAGAGAAAGGCTAGCGCCGAGGGAAAGCTCATTTTAAAAGCCGCTCTCACATATCTTGGAGTCTTGTCAGAAATGTGTACAGGTGGAAAAGAAATTACATGACCAAATGAAACCATTAAAGACCTCGGCCACGTCACATAATTACGTCGGTGGAAATTCAAGCGGGTGCAAGGGAGATAAGAACAGGGACATGAGGGGCTCATATCTCTCTTATGAAACACTGCACGCATATTCATCTGGGCTTTCGCTCGGTACAGCAGAATGAACAAATTATACAAAGGAGAATGTGGTTTAATTAGCCGAGTACCACATAACCATGAGAAGAAAAAAAAATACAACTACAGAGCTTATGTTCAGCATTCATGGCCTTACAAAAGAGATACTGTTTTAAATAAACAATATTATAACTTTAATTCTCATTGGATGATCATGAGCCCTGTTTGAGGCCATTGTAAATTTATTATTATTAGTAGTAGTATTGTTAACAATGCACCTAATAATAATAATTATTATTTTATTTCATTTTTGCATGCAACTTCTTAACATTTGCTGTCTTATAGCTGTTGCTGCAGATTTATAAAAGCAATTTTGCAATGGTTGAATTTTTAGGTTCTCAGCTTCACCTTGTAGTAAAATCCATGAAATGCACAGCCTCTCACGGTCCATTGCTTTATTTGGCACCTACAAAGTGTATCCCATCCGGAGGTTGAAGTTAGTCATACATATTTTTTTCTCTAAGAAACTAATAGCCACTTAGAGGAATGGAAAAAGGCTGGTCGAAGGCTGACCAAACATTTTAATGAAATGTGAAAATTGATTATAGTGGTTTCCCTAATTTAGCCGTACAACAGACAGAGTCACTTAAGTGCGGGAAATGCAAATGTGAGCTTGTCTGTGCTCAGAGGAACACTGAAATCACTGCACAGAATTTTAAAACTGAACTGGAAAGACAGGAAGAGAGAGAAACAGGGGTGTGATATCAGTGGCAAGGTCACATAGAAGGCGCCAATGAGCCTGCATTCAACTTTTGCTACCTGTGTGTGTGTGTGTGTGTGTGTGTGTGTGTGTGTGTGTGTGTGTGTGTGTGTTTCAGGAAGTTGTGAGAGAAGGGAGGAAGCCAGAACTGTATGTGTGTGCTTTAGGTATGAGGCAGGCAAGAAATTGACTGTTCAGAAAGGATTTGTTTAGTGTTTTTGACACAAGTCTCTTATGCTCACCAAGGCTGCATTTATTTGATCAAAATACATTAAAATCTATACTTTATTCTTGTGATGTCAAAGCATCATTACTGCAGTCTTCAGTGACACATGATCATTTAGAAATCATTCTAATATGCTTGATTTGCTGCTCAAAAAACATTTCTAATTATTATCAGTTGTGCTGCTATGTATTTTTATGGAACTTGTTTTTTCAAGTTCAAAAAGAAAAGCATTAATTTGAAATAGAATCTGTTGTAACATAATACATGTTTTTACTGTCACTTTTATTGACAGTAATTTGTGCACCCTTGCTGAAAAAAAGTGTTTAAAATATGTCATATACATTTATAAATGTATAAATTTGAAATAAGTTACATTTTTGTGACACCTAGCAGCATTCCTGACAAAAGTTAAGCACTACCTTGCCCCGTCCTTTTTAGATACCTCATTTGGCCTAATTTCAAGGCAGCATTGATTGCAGAGAGGGCAATCCCAGAATGCATTGCAACACTAAAAACAAACAAACAAAAAACCATTAGAATTGCCAACTATAAATATACTTGTTTCCTTCAAATCTTCTAATTTACCTAATATTTGTGTTGTATGTGTGTATCATGTTGTTAGCTTAGCAACATGCTAACACAAACAAATGAAATCACTTTCAGTTCTTACACATACTTAATGTGAAAGTGTCAGGCTTCACACATTAAATTAATTGTTCACCCCAAAATTGAAATTCTGTCACCATTTACTTTTTGACTTATTTTTCTTTTCATTTACAATGAACCTCAATAGTCCTGTCCATCGTAGCTAATATAACTTCTCAATACTTTTTAAACATGCTTATCCCGTTCCCAGATTTTGTCTTATTATTTAGAAATTGACAAGTATAACTACTTTTAACTTGACAACACAGCACAAAAAAGTGCTTAAATGACGCAAGATGCTGAAAAATCAACCAGAGATATTCCATCTCGCACGTAAGCAACAATTAATAATAAATAGCACAACTTGAAAACAAGAATGTGTTCTGTGTCAACCGTCCCCTTAAAAAACAGCTAACTATGTATTCAGTGGAAACAAGGCAGCTTGCTAGGTTTTTTTTTTTTTTAAAAGAGCTTGTGTGTGCGATAGAGCAGGAAAAGTAAAGGATAGATGGCTACCCCGGGAAAATGTGTTTGTACAAAGAGTGAGATGTCACATAGAAAAAGAGTGTGTGTGGATGAGAGAGAGAGACATTTACAGAGACAGAGCGATAAGAATGGGGAGTTTGAGGAAAAAAAAAGTCTATGTGAGAGAAACTGAGACAGTTGCACAGAGAGAATGATAAGACTAGCGAGTTAAAGAGAGAGAGGGGGGAAAAAGAGTGTGTGTGCAAAATAGAGAGAGAGGGAGGGTACACACAGGGAGAGAAAGAGTGTGTATGTGAGGAAGATAAGCAGGAAAAGATAGAGAGAAGGAGAAAAAGTGTGCGTGCGTGTGTGTGTGGGCCCCGCTCTACACTGCGCTGGGGGCCAAAACACTAGAGATTGCTTTGATCTGGATTCTCAGTGTCTCGTCCAATCACAATCATGTCACCGCCTCCCCCACGGCAGCTCACTGTCTCATTCATAGTGCAGAGACGAGCCCCGGCATTCCATTATACACTATAGACAATTTATAACGGACCTGCACAGGAAGTTCATCCACACGTTTGTTTTAGGAAACACAGGAGCGTGTGGACGTCCTGGAATGTCCATGTAGAAGAAAGTGGTACGAACACGTACACCATGGTGTTCAATACAGCTTCGTAAATTCATATGCATGACATTTTTGACAGCGAAACAGTGGTATTTTAGCATTTTTTATACTCTACACAGTGTGTATTAATATTTTGAATTTAATTTTAGTAATTTCATGTGATTTTTATTTATTTTTTTTTTTTTTGTTTACATTGTATTTTAGTTTTAGCCATTTTAGTGCTTACGTGAAAATTAGATATGTTTCCTTGGCGACTAACTAAAATAAGTTTTTCATTGATTATTTACATTTTATTTCAGTTGATTTCAGTTCATCTGTATTTCAATTACCGAAACATTTTAATAGTTTTAGTTTACATAAACTTTGCAGCAAAGTGATTAATTTCCATAGAAATCTTTGGACTTTATGAAGAAAATTACACAAATCTGGATGGCGATTTTTAAAATTTCAAGTAGAGTACCTTTGATGAAAATCTTCCCTAATATATATATTAGGGATGTCAATGTTAACGCGTTAACATATGCGATTAATCAATAAATTTTAACGCGTTAATATTTTTTTTACGCAGATTAATCGTTTCATAAGGTTTGACCCCAACTTCTTCCCGTCGTCGCACCGCGGAAACTTATCTATCATTGTGTGATGAGGGTACAGCACCAGTGTTGCCAGGGTAACGGTACAAGTGGGCTATTTTGAAAATACAGTCGCGGGAAAAATTACAGAGCCATGGTTTGCGTTTTTTTGGGCTACTTTTATAATGTACCACGGCCACCCAATGTGTATATAGACAAATAAAAATAGATCCTTTTATTAATGTGTATTATACCTGGAATGTATCCCTGGCCACTTAAAAACCGAGAGGCGGTAACGTCAAACAACGTGAGTTTCAGCAGAGCATACATGTCTTCTACACAGCAGAAATAAACTTGACAACAGCCACTATAGATTATATAAGATAATAAACACACGATTACCATAGGATATTCGTATGTGATTTTAAAAAAATAAAATAAAAATAAGGGAACTTCAAGAAACAATTCAAAAGAGTCATTTGTTCCTGAATTGGATTACAGTGATTGCGTAGTATGTTATTGCGAGTTTTATTTATTTATTTACATATATACATATATTTTTCTTTCCAATCAGATGGCTTTTCAACTCGTGTTGCCTTATGGGATACCAAAGTATAACTACTGGTTAAGAACTATGTATTCTGACAACCTTCTCGTTTGATATAGAGCTTACATACTTTATAAACATGTACATTCTGTCACAGGGAAAATATCTGTTTACTCTTCCACTTCCCCTGTAAACAAACAATTCTGTTTAGAATATCTTGCCAAGACGGTGTTAACAGTCTGCTACGAATTAGCCAAACCTCTCACCACCGTGTCCTTTTCTTTTGCAGAGTTTTTCTCTCTGGTAAGTTACAGGAGTGGAATTTTTAATGGTGCAGTAATAATAAGCATGCAGTTGGCAGAGACGCTAACTGAAGGTGAGACAGATTTGTTGATAACGGACGCTGACAATGAGTGATGGGAGAGTAAATTGTCTATTCTCATTACCTTCTCAGATTGAAATACAGGTTGTGTCATATTCAGCGTAGCCATGGAAACCTGGCACCATACCAGCGCTGAGCTGATACACTGTGAAGGGCACATAGAAAAAAATAGTATTGTTTTGTCTTTGAACAAATTGCATCATATTTGAATGAGTTATTTGACTAGCAGAAGTGTTTATGCATGCAAATGAGTGACTCAGCAGTGAAGGGCTGATTTTAATAGGTGTGTGGAAAAAAAAAGAAAGGATTTTGGATGTTGCTGATATTTAGTATTAGAGAAGGGGAAAGATATTATTATGATAGAAGAGGGAAATTATTTGGACAAAACGGATCAGATTTAAAACTGTATCTCTCATGATCAGCACATCTAAAATTGTTACTACATAACTTGCTCACAAACAAAACTTGCACATCACAGCCTTAGTTTACACACTGTAGACATATTTTTCAAAATTATAACAAACTTTACTTTTAACAAATTAAATTGAGTGTGTTTCTTAGCTTATATTGTTTCCTATCTTTTTTTTCTCCTTTGTGTGCTTTATTTGTTCTAGGTTTTCATGCACAACCATATTGCAAAACAACAACTAAAAACTAACAAACAAACAAACAAATTCCTTTTGGTTACAGTTAATGTATAGGTAGCGTAAACACTAATTAATCAAACAAATTGTTGTTGGTATTCTGAAATGTTCAAGATCAAGAACAACTGGGGCCAGATTCACAAAACATTTTGTAGTAAAAAAAAATTATTATATAAGTAGGTTTTATAAGAATAAAAAAAAGGTTGTAAGAAGTTTGTAAAAATGTTCCCAAGCGCACTTCAATAATTTGAATAGTGTTAATTGTTTATTTATTAGAAAACAGGAAGGAAATGATAGATTTCATGTCTATTTAATAACACCTAATTAAAAAAAAGAATATCTTTTGTAATGTTTCATGAGTACGGCCCTGGAACCAGCATCTTGTGGAAATAAGGACTTCGGTCACACTTTATTTTGAAATTCAATTCTTGCTATTAACAAACCATTAACTACGACTTTTGTCTTAATTAATAAACTCCTAATTTGCTGCTTATTAAAAGTTAGTAAGTCAGGTATTAAGTTTAGGTATTGGTAGGATTAGGGATGTGCTTTAGAAGTACTAATAAACAGCCAATGTGTTAATAATAGGCATGCTAATAAGCAACTAGTTAATAGTGAGAATTGGTCCCTATGCTAAAGCGTTACTGGGACTTCTAGGTAATGACTTTATCGATATGCTTCCATTCGGTGAGGCACTGCAACCAACCTGACTGGACTTCCTGGTCTGTCTGAAGTCATTTTATAAGGAAAACCCTTGATATTGTTGGAAATCCCTTTGTAGTTTATGATCTACTTACGTCTGACCCAGGCCTGACCCGGGAAGCACGTGACAGCAGCGGCCCAGACTCTTGTCTCGGCATCAGCGCTGAAAGAGTCCGGGACGCGCGTTGGTGCTCGGCAGCCGAGTCTGTTTACAAAAGCTCGACTTCTTGCATCTAATCACAATGCCTATTCCCATATGTTTGCTAGTTACTCCTGCCTCCCCTCTGACTGCTACTGAAGCAGCTCTACCTCGCTGCCAGGAGTCGCTGTATTTTTAGGTTGTTGTGAAGTTTCTTTGCCTGCATAGGCAATGAGATGCTCGCCTTTGGGGAGCGTCGGGTTTGAAGATGATGTCCTTTGGATTTGATTAATTCAGTATCACGGGAGAGCGAGCGAGAGAGCTGTCCCCGACTGAAAATAGAAGCCCTGTAAACGACTATATCGTTCATGTTTTCGCTCCCCTCCCCTCGCTTTTGTCTTGTTCCGGCTTATCTGTGAATTACGACAGGAGGGGAATTAAATAAATAATGGACCGAGAGCGAACAGTGGCGTCTGGAGTCACGTGCGTGCGTGTTTACACTCTCGCGCCCGTTTGTTGTGCCTCTCTGTGTTTGTGTGCATATGAAAATGATACTCTCCCCTTAGATCAGGCCTGTCGCCTCCTTCTCAAGCGTTCTTCTCGCATTTCTCACTCCCCGATGCTCTTCCTGGGTTTGTCGGTTTGTCGTCGGCACAACTCTCTGATGTCTTCCATCAGACGTGATTAACGTGATTCAGCTCTATTCGTGAGATCTCTCCGTCACCATTTTGCGCTTGATTTTTCACGTCATGTTGACGCTCTGGAAACATGGCAAGTGAAGTATACTTGAAGAAATTTTCGAGTTAGATAGGCTACTGAGTTTTTTGCTGTCATTGAGTCTTCTCTTGGTCTTGTTTATCCTAGTCGATTTGTACCAATAACTTGGTTTCTAATTGTGTTTAAATTCGTGAATTTAACCATATATATGCTAACAATTTATTTATTTGTTTTTTTTTATAAATTATACTAGGTCAATGGGACTAAATTTTGATATTTTTCACAAATATTCTATTATTTCTTAATATTTATGTATTTATAGCTTAAAGGTGCCGCTTAAACTATTGTTTCAGCCAGACAGTCATTATTGCAAATGATGTTCACTAAATACAGCCTAAAGTTTTGTCCTGTTTTTTAAATGTCATTTTCATTAAAAAAAAATAATAATAATAAAAAAAAAAAATAAAAAAAATCAATTTAACAAAGCATATTAATATACAGCAAATTTCATCTACATGTAAAGGCTTAGCCAAATATTTTAATAAATAAAAAAATGCCTCACATATTCATTTGATGATGATGCAAACAAAGGACTTTTGTGTTCTAAACTAAAAAAAAATATATATATATATATATATATATATATATGTAATGCCTGATTTCAACATTATTAGTAGATTAGTAGTAAATCAATCGTAGATTTTACTGTTGTTATTTTTTCTCAAATCATTGATTATTTACAACTTTAATTGATTGTTTGCTTTGTAAAACTGATTGCTATATCATTTAAATATTTAATTAAAGAACGAATCATTACCACACTTATGTTCAAAACTAAATATTTAATATAAATATAATGCCCATTAAGACATTAGTTTGCAGTGGATGTTGTGATTGATTAGTGTTGATTAACTTTTGCTGTATATTAGTGCCAATTTAATTTTATAATTTTGTATTCCATACAAAAATCATCTTCAGCACTCTACCACACTTTTCTGTTAACTTTTTTGTTATAAACTAAACAAATATATAAAAATTAAATTTCTGAGGTCAACGTTAGTTTGTAGTGGATTTTTCTTATTTTGTTCAGGTTTATACATATACACATATTGATTATTCTATTTAAAAAGCCATCAGTAGTCTTCCACACTTGAATGAAAACTTTCATGTTCAAAGCTAAAAAATATATATAAAAATATAAATGTCCGAGGTTAATGGATTTCACTTATTTTGTTAGTTTTTTTTTTCTTTCTTTTGTGACTTTTTTTTGCAGCTCCACATGCACAACTGAGCCATTAAAATGTCTTTTTCTGAGCATTTTATCTGTTTTTGTTGGAAAATTGGCAGCGTTACTCAACGTTGAATGGCTATGTCAGTGAAGCCCTTAAAATTCTGCTTCGTTAATGTCTTCGTCGAGGTTAATGACATGAACAATGCTTACAGAAAGCCCTCAGAAAGATGAAAGGAACATAAAACAAAAGCAAATTTTTTGCAACTTTGATATGCGCCTTTGATACAATGCTAATGAGATCACATGCAGTGTCTTCTGCTAAAATCTATTCTCATCCGTTAATTATGCCGCACAGATATTCCGCAATTAGACACGCAAAATATTCCATGCACTCGGTGACGGGAATGACGGGCGCTTCTTAAATACTGACACTGGAATTGTTCACCTCGTTGATGGCGGCTAGCCGTCTGACAGTGATAGCCTATAGCGTTAGCCACAATAGCGGCGTTAGCGGTCTGAGGGGGCTAATTGCGTGACGGTAAGAGCAGTGTGCATCTCCTCAGATAACTAATGAAGAATCCTCAGCTTTTGAACACGCCGTTCAACCTCCTTCAGCTCTTCAGCTCAATTAATGACTCATTGGAGGAAGGACTGCCGGAGCCTTTTCGCACCTATTATCCAGCACTTTAATGGCGCCATCCTCTGCATACTGAGGAAGCGTTTAAACACGCTGGATAATGTAAAGCCCTCTCTTTCTCCTGAAGATCTTCCCGCAACGTGTGTTTTTCTAATGAATTAAAGATGGCTTCCCTCCTCTTTTTCTCAGCTGGGGTAAACACCACAGCCGCATAATTTGCATGCAGATTTATACAAATGAGAGTCATGCTTAATGCAGACTTCAGATAATGGGCCAGAAAGTGAGAGACACTTAAAGCCAGAGGATCTGGATTTGTAGATAGAAGCCTGGAGTGGTAGTGTATCATAAACCACTTCTAACTCTTTTTGAGCTTTATCTGTTGAATTGACATCATTCGTTGTGTCCCTGTTGGAGATGATTATTTTTCACACTGCTAGTATACCAGTGTTAAACCTAACTAAAAGTGGATATGTTGCTAAATTAACTACATTTTCAGTGTTGTGACCTTTTCATAATATTATTCTTCAACAAGTATATTTATTTTATTTTATTTTCAGCAAGTAGTGGCATAATGTGCCAAATGGTGCAGCTTAACACCATCCTTGTTTTCAACTTGGTCCTTTTTTATGTAGTTTAAAACTGTCAAGTTTTATTTTGCAGATTTTATTTTATTTTATTATCTTTGCCATCCTATATAACTTCAATTTTTAATAGTGCCTCATAGTGTAGCGAACCACTTTAGGGTACTTGAAGTATAGTTAAAGTAGTTTGTAGCTTGGTTTCTAGTTACAGTTTGTTGTTGTGATTTTTTAAGTAATTAATACTGCAGTGCACACTATCTGCCATGAATCTTGCAGACTAGGCCCACGTAACTGGGGTTTTCTGACCTGACGCAGACCTTCTGGGTCGATAGTCGTGGTCTGACCACAGGAGAGGGAGTAAATCACATCCGAGAGCAAGAGAACAGCAGACCCTTCTGACAAAAACCACTGTTGATGCGAAAATGGCTCAATTAGAGGAGCCTTAAACTTGTTAGGGCCCACATTGGGCCCCCCGGGGCCCACCGGTGATTCGGTCACAGTCACTACAGTGCTAGTGTGCATTAAAAACGAATGGCTGATGGGCACTCGGGAGCCGGAGGGATGTGGCAGAAACTGCTCTCCTGGTGGACGGTTAAACAAAGAATTAGAGACACAATTACCCATATTGTTTTCCTGGAGTGAGGAACAAAACCCAACATGGTCACCCTGCCTGTTTCTCCTGCATGCTAATAGCAGGGTTTAAGTCTTGCATTTGCAGTGCGAAACTGCGTCAGCATCAAAACATGCAGACTTGTACTCTGAGATCAAAGCGTACGCTCCTAAATCAGATGGTCGGACTTGACAGGTAGTAAAGATAAGGGTCATTCTGACTGCGTCAGAAAAAAGGAGCCCGAAAAATTACGCACGGATCTCACGGTAGGTATGAATGCACACGGACAGCAGGATCACAGTGGTAGTTTGGCAGCCGATACCTCAACGCTTTTACGTCTCTGACAATTACAGTTTCCTCTGACAGGGCGCACCGGTTCGGTCTTGGTGTTAAGAGACTTTGTCAAATGTGCAGCCCGTCAAACACAAGGGCCGGACGGCTGCAGTCAGTCATCCCACATTAACACTGGCCCCTATTAGCTTTCCTGCATAGCTGCGAACGATATAAGTGGCGGAGATGCAGTCATTTATATAAACAGTGTCATGGTGCGACAGACACGTTCGGCCTTGGTCGCACCGTACCATCTCAACGCGCCTCATCAGGTCCTGTGATCAGCCGTAGATGCATAATACATCAGACAGGCCATGAGCGTAGGAAGAGACATTCATCACTGTCCACCTTTCAAATTAGATCTCCCAGACAAGGCAATCAGTCATAGGCATCAGTATTCAGAGCCGGGTGAAGCTCATACCGAGATGCGCTCAGCTGGACTCTGGCTCCCTAGGGTGCCTTCCAATCCCCAAGATGCTCCAACACGCTCCCCTAACAACTGTTTCTAGTGTTTAACCATACATACGACTGAATCCGCTCTCCCAGCGGAGGTCCAGCAGCAGACAACGTCCCTTATCCCGAGCGTTCCCCCGAAATAGTCTCGGGAGTGTCTATGCTGTCACTCTAACAACAGGGAAGCATTTGGGATAGAGGCGGACGGATCCTTCTCCGTTCCACACCTCGCTGTTTTCCATTTCGTTTGTCGTTAGCACATAAAAGGGAGTAATTCATGTCCATGTGAGCCTAAAGTACAAAACAAGGAATCATCCATTACAACTAAAAGCCCTGACGGAGAGAATCGTAGAGAGTCTATAAAGATAAAAGCCGCTTCGGTTCCGAGGCCTTATAGATGGTGGCATTTGAAGATTGAACCGGCTTTACTAGATTAGGCTGAAGTCTCCAGAAGGGCTTTTGTTTTTCCTCGACTAACGCCGCTTGTCATGCCAAACACACCGGCGGAGCTCTACCGGGGAGCTTGTGTTGACAAATTAATCATAGCGTTTACCAGAGAGAAGAAAAGTCATTTGATGTGACAAGCTATGTTGTCTTATTTGTGGTGTTATTATTTTTAGTCTGACATGAGCACAGATGACCTAACAATTTATTTAGCTTGGTATCACTGTAATATTTTGCATAGGAAACAAACCATGAGCAACCTGATGTAACTCTTTATCTTTTTCTCTCTCTGTTTCTGTTTCTGCCCTTGTTTCTCCTGCTTCCACCCCTTGATCATCCGACTCAAGGTAAGGGAATTTATTTTTTAGTCCATACTATCTGCTAGTACATGCCCTCACAGACCATATCAATATATAAAAAAAAGATAAAAAAAACTGGTGTAAAGAAAAAAATATATACAAGCCTGAGTGAACCAAAGATGAACTCAAGGATGCATCAGCTCAGGGTTCAGGGAGCTTCATTCATTGTACATGTCTTTTTATAGACCTAATTGATTTTGATGTCTCTGAGCACCTGCAGTCTGATACAATCAGTTTTTTAAACATAATCTGTATGCTTCGTGTTGTCAAATGTTTTGATTGATTCAAGGATATTCACATCTTATGGAGTTTATTTGAGACATTTGTACTGGCATATAACTGTTTCAAAAGAAGAATACCTAAAGAAAACTAATTTTTAAGGCAGTATTTGGAACATTCTACATAGACAGGTTCTACAAAGGCATAGTAAAGGTTCTTTATTGGCATCGATGGTTCCATGAATAACATTTAAAATTGTACAAAGGATTCTTTATAGTGGAAAATGGTTCTTAAGCTTATAAAAATGTTATTCAACACTTAGAAAAAAAAAAGTTATTTTAAGAACTGTTCACTGCAAGGTTCTTTGAGGAACGCAAAATGGTTCTTCTATGCCTATGGCATTGGTGTGAAAGCACCCTTTTGGAAACTTTAAGAGTGTAAATGGATATATATATATATATATATATATATATATATATATATATATATATATATATATATATATATATATATTTATATATTTGGCCATCTATTTCACCCCTTGAGTTTTTTTTTATTTTGCAATGCAGTATCAGATTGCCTTCTATCCAAAGAATGTGTTATGTTGCCTTAGTATTTAGATAAATATTTAGTATAGTATTTAGTACTGTAGCATTATTTGGATTACCTTTTGGAGTAACCTTTGCAATCATAATTTGTCTTTGATACCTTAAAATGCTGCTTACATAGGCTACTCACTACATTTTGGAACAGAGCAATAGTGTTTAAATTTGATCTTTGATCTTATAGCCTCCATAAAAGAGAAGTCATTTAACAAAGACCAGCTCATATTGATATTGGATTTTTTCCAAATGTATTATTTCACAACACACACTTATATTTAACTCATATCTGTGTTATTATCTGTGTTTTGTCTTGTCACTGTCATTCTGTTGCACTGTGGAAGCTTCTGTCATGAAAGCAAATTCATCGTATGTGTGAACATACCTGGCAATAAAGCTCATTCTGATTCTGATAACTCATGGTACTCTTATGCAGAGTTCACACTGAACCAGTCAAAGTCGTAGGATCACTGTTGTTTTCACACTGCACAACTGAATCATGACAGGAGGTTACAGAATGCATTAATTTACAATAGGAAGATTCGCCGATAACTCTGTGTGGCCCGCAAACTACATTTCATATAACTCCTCTCCGAACTTTCCGCTGCCCTGTATCTTGCTCTCTCGTTGGCTGTAGGTCATCGCCGATGTATTTTTCAGTCAGAGCTCATTTCACACAGCAGGATTTTGAATCGCCAACAGGTCCAGATATTTAGCATGCCAAATATTTCACAGGAATTGGCGATTCCCTCAGATCGCTCACGTGAACAAGCACTAATTTGCCTCAGATTTTGGGCACTTGTCAGAGATTTTGCAAAACCAGTCAGCGAGTGAAAATTGGGGTTAAAATCATGCAGTGTGAACTTGGCATTAGGTATACAGTCATTTTTTTAAAATGAAATATTACATAAAGAACATAAAATACCAAATGTTTCATTCCACAGAAATCTGAAACTAGACTAAAAATTCTAGTCAAGACGATGACATTTCCAAGGCATTGAATATACCTAGAAGCTCAGTCCAGTCATTGCTGTTGTGGTGAAACAACAGTGAATCTGCCCCAGAACTGGCCGTCCTCCAGAACTGAGTGTCTGGGAAATAAGGCCCATAGTAAGGCCAGAGAGAGGCCTACAGTAATTCTAAACGAGTTTTAGTCCTCTGTGGCTGAGATGGGAGAAACTGTCCATGAAGCATCATTCATATACACATCAAGGCAGATAGTATGGAAGTGGTGCAAAAAAAGGTTGAAGTTTGCCAACAGCATGTGAGAGTGTGAATCTGATATGTACACATTCTTAAAACTGATTATATATGCAAACCGCAAGTCACAATACATTACACCAGACTAACATGAAGCGTAGTGGTTACTGCATCATTCTTTGAGTATGTTTTTCTTCAAAATGACTGGAAAAAATGGAAGGAAAGCGTATTGCGCTTAGAACATAGAGTTCTGGGGGGAAAACATGCAGCAGTAGACAAGCACAGGAACTTGGAACATGTGCCATCTTTCAAAGAAATGACCAAAAAATAAAAATAAAAACACACATGGCTAAAACCAGACAGGCTTTGAACCAAAAAAAGTGAAAGTTCTTGAGTGGCTCAGTCAAAACACAAATCTCAGTCCAATCGAACATCTCTGGAATTACCTGAAATTGAAGTTCACAAACAGTCTTCATTCAATTTGATGTAGGTTGAGTGTTTTTTGCCGTACTTTGTGGGCTGCTTGATGAATAAAAGGGGACTGAATGCTTTTGTAGTCATTGCTCAGACTCTTTTTGTTTCCAAAGATCTCCAGATTATTGTAATGCAGGTGATGGTGCCAGGTATGTTCTGGTAAAACACCAGAACATCCTGAATGAATAAATGAGGCAGTGTTTACAGGAACAGATGCTGAGAGGCAGGAAGAAGATGTATGCTTGCATCGGCCAAACACTTGCTTTTCTCTTGGAGCTGCAGTGTGTCACTGTCATGGTTTCCTTGAGGTTGCTAATTACCTCAGAGATGGAAACAATTAGCTTGGCTTTGAGAGGTATCTCGATGTTGTTCTCTAAGTGCCATTGAAGTCCTTCGAACTAACGAGGGTTTAATGTGAGAGAAAGGTGGCAGAAATAGACTCTCTGACCAATAATTACTTGCGTAAACCCTTGAGTTACACTAACAAAAAAAAAACAAAGAATCCATCAAGTGCTCTTCAGGTATTATATAATGCCGAATATTACCTGAGGAGAAACTGAAAAGCGGGGTTCTTGAAAATGGCGTGTTTTACAAAACCCATTTTTTCTCACGCAGATGAATACCTTAAGGGGGGATATTTTGATGAAGAAAGGAAAGGGGATACATTGCTTGAGCTGTTCAAACCCAGGACAGTTCCTGGTGCCACAAGTTTACATGCAAAGGTCTTGGAGCCTGAGAACAAGTGGGCCAGGGGTTGCATTGTCAAATGACTGACAAAGTAATTTTTTTTTACACATCATTTTAATTTTTCTCATCATGCCTTAGGAAAGGTCATGACCCAGATGTTTTGCACCTTCCGGCCCAGAGACAAAAAGTCAGAACAAGAGAAAGGAAAAAAGCAGAATGACAAAGCCAATGGATACGTCTTCAAGAGTGACTCGTGAGCTCTCAAAATTCCTACCTTGACGTTCGACTAGTCTTTATGAGGTGCTAGCACATGCAGGAGTAGGTGAGAGACTCATTTGTACTTTCTGAAGAGTAGAAAGGGAATGGAGAGAGGGCGATCAATAGCTGACAGGACGTGCATTCTTAACATGACGGTAAGGTGGCTGAACAGGCCCCTCTGGGGCCGCTACAACTCAAGGCTCCACACCGTCTCCGCTCTGACAGGAAGCGCACACCCTCCACACACGCGACACACTCGACACACTCGACACCTCGTGCTGTTCCATAGAGACACCAGACTACGAGAAAAGGGAGTCGGCCCGCAGGAAAGGCCAGCACCTACACTCTATTAGAGAAGAAATGAGAGAATGAAAATCACATTCGCTTCATTTTTTCCACAAAGCACCTGACAGCTCCTTGGACTCGTCCCCAGATTGTCCTGGCCCCTAATATTTTAGGATCTCAGTGTCTGTGGAGCTGTTCCTGGTTATTTATTGTTTCTTAAAGATGTCACGGACAATAGCTTGCTCAACAAGTACTAATAAGATGGATTTCCCAAACTGACTTTTTCCACCAATAAAACAACAAACATTGCTCACACATGTAATACAGTCTTTATCACATGAAATGATTTTGGTGAAGGAGGGGGGAACATGATCCAAAATGTTGCAATCCAGATTTGAACTCATATTTTCCAAATGAGCTTCATGGCTTAATATGCACTAAGCCACAGCTCTGACA
Source organism: Acrossocheilus fasciatus (assembly GCA_036784905.1). Lineage (NCBI taxonomy): Eukaryota > Metazoa > Chordata > Actinopteri > Cypriniformes > Cyprinidae > Acrossocheilus > Acrossocheilus fasciatus. Next base: position 16,399,491 of record CM071962.1, on the reverse strand, counting down.
TTCACATTTTGAATTGTTCGTAATAGTTTCTTAGATCTTCTTAACCATTTTTTTTTCAAGCAGATGAATATTTTGCTTAAACTGTTTAAACCCAGGATGGTCTCTGATGCTGCAAGTTCATATGCAGAGTCTTGGAGCCTGAGAACAAGTGGGCCAGTCCTCCGTCAGATGAATAACAGAATTAATTTTTACCACATCATTTTAATTCTTCTCATCATGCCTCAGGAAAGGTCACGGCCTAGATGTTCTTCACCTTCTGACCCGAGAGAAAATGTCAGAACAGGAGAGAGAAAATGACAAAAAAGCTGTTTTTACTATGCATGCTCTATAAAGTTTTTGTCACAGGAAATAATTTTGTGGAAAAAAGGGGGAATCTGATAGAAAATGTTGCAATCCAGATTTGAACTCATACTTTCCACATGAGCATCATGGCTCAATGTGAACTAAGCCACAGCTCCAACATTCACATTTTGAATTGTTAGTAGTAGATTCTTTCTTAAATCTTCTTAACAATCTTTACCCATTGTTCTCAAGCAGATTAATATTTTAAAAGGGAATATTTTGCTGAAAAGGAAGGAAACATTGCTTGAGCTGTTTAAACCCAGGATGGTCTCTGATGCTTCAAGTTCATATGCAGAGGTCTTGAAGCCTGAGAACAAGTGGGCCAGTTCTCCATCAGATGACTAACAGAATTAATTTTTACAGTATCATTTTAAATTTCTCATCATGCCTCAGGAAAGGTCACGGCCTAGATGTTCGTCACCTTCTGACCCTGAGAGAAAAAGTCAGAACAAAAGAGAGGAAAAGACAAAAGCACAGTTTTTATATGTACTACAAAGTTTTTTTTTTGTTTTGTGTTTGTATTTGTTTGTTTTTTTTCACAGAAAATGATGTTGGGGAAAAAGGGGGGAAACTTGATCACAAATGTTGCAAGCCAGATCTGAACACATATTTTCCACATGAGCATCATGGCTTAATATGCACTAAGCCACAGATCCGACATTCACATTTTGAATTGTTAGTGGTAGTTTCTTAGATCTTCTTAACCATCTATGTCTATCTTCACACTGCAAAGACAGCAGATAAACTTGTATTATTTGTTCTGTTATTTGAACAGTAAATGATAAGTGATACATTGTGTGTCGCAATAGCGACAAAGTTTCAAGGCATGGCAACTTTAGCAAAATTTCTGTGAAATATCGGCAAAAAAAGGTCAATTTCAAACCAAGCAGCTTTCTGTTGGTCAACGCAGTGAATTCGATTGACCAACCTGAACATGATGGAAATCAGCGTGCAAATTTTTCGCCATCATCCTAAACTCTCAATCATGCACATTCCCTTAAAATGAGTCAGTTTTACCAAGCAATGGTAAATATGAACATACCCTAAGGCAACTTTTAAGTTTCACTGAACCTTTGTTTACCACTAGCTTTAACATGGTTCTTTTTCCATACTTGCAAACATTAGTATTGCCATCAGGAATTGCAAATCTAGTTTACATTCACACAAAATGCATGCACATGCAGCTGGAATTGAAAACTCCAGAATATTGCTGCTTCATTACGTTTCAGACCACGCTTTACAGCAAAAATGAGATCGCGCTCATGGCAAACAGATAATCAATGACGAGTGAGGGAAAACGATTTTAATAGTTTCTGACCTCAAAGCAATAATTGATTCAGTTCGCTATATTCCAATCCATTTATTTGCAGCTGGGAGAGTCGACACCCACTTTTTTCCATTTTTGTGGAAATAGCAGAAATGGCAGAGTCTCAGCTCTGGATCGCCGTAAGGAAACACAATTACTTACATGAAAGAGCCCGGCTTCCAAATGAGCTTTGCATTTAACTAGCAAAATAAGAAGGGGGGGCAGGTGTAAACCACGTCAAGGTTTATACATTTTGCAGGAGCAGCCACTCAAATCAATAGCAATAATTTATTAAGAAAAATGGGTTTTGATTGAGAAAATGAATCGGTCCTCTCGGGTATCAAAGAATCCATTTAGAGTTGTGCCATTACCAGCTACTAGCGCTAATGAGTTGGAGGCTTGCTGTGCCTTGCGCAAACTGAAGGATGCTGATGGTCGTGACCAATGTTTGTGTTTTGTTACACGCAATGGACCGTGTGTAATGTATCAGACAGCAAACATTGAATATATCATGATTTTATGATGTCTAAAAGCTGTTTATTTTATTTTTTTTGTGAGGATGTAACTACATTGGCTACTTTCACAGGATTTCCTACTTTCATCAAGACTTTATTTAAAAAAAAAATACAGTTTAGTCATGAGTGACTGTATTATATTGTATTCTATAGTGATTCTAATCTATCTATCTGTCTATCTATCTATCTATCTATCTATCTATCTATCTATCTATCTATCTATCTATCTATCTATCTATCTATCTATCTATCTATCTATCTATCTATCTATCTATCATCTATCTATCTATCTATCTATCTATCTGTCTGTCTGTCTGTCTGTCTGTCTGTCTGTCTGTCTGTCTGTCTGTCTGTCTGTCTGTGTCTATGTATTGTTCTATTGTCCTATCTATGGTTCTATCTATCTATCTATCTATCTATCTATCTATCTATCTATCTATCTATCTATCTATCTATCTATCTATCTATCTATCTATCTATCTATCTATCTATCTATCTGTCTGTCTGTCTGTCTGTCTGTCTATCATCCTATCTATGGTTCTATCTATCTATCTATCTATCTATCTATCTATCTATCTATCTGTCTGTCTGTCTGTCTGTCTGTCTGTGTCTGTCTGTCTGTCTATCTGTCTGTCTTCAGTACAAACAATTATTGATGTAAAAATATACAGCTATTACTGTACTGAAAAAAAGTACAATTGTTTAATTCCACTTAATTTACAATTCGTTTGAATTTAAGTCGTAGTTATTTCAAATAATCAGTATTATATCAAATAATTGTGACAGACTTACGGTATTTTAAGATGTTTCTGTAAACTGTATATTATACCATTCACCTGTTAGAAAATATGCTTGTCAGTTGCCAAACACTGACCATGTGCATGAAGCCCATATTTGTTAGTAGATCTTAGGGGGGAAAAAAGAAAGATAACCAACAAGAAACATGAAATACATGTGGCTACAGAAAGAGAAAGGCACTGCAGGCAGTGGCCATGAGAGATCAGAGGAAAGCAAGGCTTTGGCTGTGGTTGAAAAAGCGTCTGCTCTCCGTCTTATCCCATCATTCTCTCCGGTCTAGCCGGGCCGCCAATGGCAGTACATGGATGTTAAAGCCCCCTCTTACCGTGGACAAATATTCCTGTAGAATATATTGAATCAAATGCACTCCAGTATCACATCCAGGCTTGTAAGGTATACCCAGACCAATACTAAAGAGCTTAGCTTAGACCGGATAAACAATCAGACCGGCGAGTAACAGCAAAGCCCCTGTTTGTCGTTAAAGCTGAGTGAGTGAAAATGATAGACGGCTCGGGAAAGGAAGCACAAATAAGCATCGCACAGAGACGGGGAGGTTTGATTTGATCTGTGATGTTGGATAATGACAGTAAGGACCGGGTATTGTGTGTGTACGTGTGTGTATGTAGGACTTTATCTACACAGCAGCACATATACAGTGTGTGTGCACCAGATAACAGCCGCAGCAGCAGACATACAGTGTTGCTTGAATTATGGGCTGAGTGGCTGAACAAAATGTCCTGAACCTGTGTTGAGGAGCCTTGTGAAGGGTTTTTGAACCCCTCACACACACTTGCACCCTGTCCCAGGTTATTAAAGGGATATTGAGAGGTCGTCAACTCTACGCAACCACATACGACTCTTCTGTCAGGCTGTGAAAGTCTCTTTCTGATCAGCAGATGTTTTTTTTTTTTTTTTTTTTGCGAATGGCTGTGAAATAATGTCTCTTTGCTTTAATATACTGCTTAGAAAAATGAAGTTGCCACACTGCAAATTCCTTTTTCTTTTAATCAGCATTGTTGTGCAAGTAAAAATATCTGAGCATACTTGAAACAAGATTCATTTAGTTGAGTGAAGAGTAAAAAGATATTAGGCTTGTTTTCAGAGAACATGCCTTGAATTAAGGTTATTTTTAAACATATTGTCATTTTCGTTTCAACAGTCGGGTGAGAAGTGTCAGCGTTATTTAACATATTTGCTGTTTGGCGAATTTAACTTTTTTTTTTTTAAACGCTCCTGGTTAGTTGTGCTTGTTTGTTGGGCCAAAAATTGTTTAAAATGTTGTGCTTTATATATCAATATTAATAAAGACTATACAATAAATATATTGTAATATATTTCTTTATTTATTAGTATTAATCCTAATTATTATTTTTGTTCATAATACTTTTTTTCTAGAATTATTGTATTTATTACTAAAGAGAAAATAAGAAATATTACTGTTGTGATATTTCACCATAAAATAAAAACAAGCATTTAAAAATTCTACTACTACTACTAGTAATAATAATAATAATAATGCAACTGTAGCATTATAGTACTAATATTTATGGCAATCTTAACTTCAAACTTTTATTTTGGCAGAAAACCAATGTTATGTGTCCAAAAACTCCTTTATACATAGTATATACATAGTTTCCTTAGTCTGCGGAAATGTAAAGCAGTGTGCGCAATTTACGATGACAAAATAGCACCATAGAGTTTTGTAGCGCGGCACCGCTACTTTTTGGAAAAGTTGCTTAAAGCTAAAGCATTAAATGACAAATGGGACATCTTATGGTCTTATGGACTTCACATATACTCCCAAGTGTGGACCCCAAGAACGCAAGTCATACGTTCGCAATTTTATAGCTATTTAACAAATTTCACGTGTGAAAGTGACTAGCCAAACAGAATATAATTTTGAGATGTGTTTGAGATACATGTACGATAGAGAGCAGAGAGCATGCTGTAGGTTTTTAAGAGCCCAACACAAAATTCGCATTCGCGACATTTGCATAACCCAAATTGTTTGTTAATCAACTAGCATGCTAATTCATTCGTATTTTTGCTATTTCTTTTGCTATTTGAGTTTGCTAGAATAAGTGGCACTCAATCACTAGCAGGTCCGAATGCGTCGGTGTTCATTACTTTGTCTGGCAGTGGCACAAACCGTATCCTCACCTGCAGGAAGCCTCTATGACTCTTCTATAGGCCTCCAGAGATTTCCCTCAGAGGAAGTGTGTCCCTGGCAGCACACGGTGAAGCTGCAGCGAGGGAACTTCAGAGTCAAAATGCCAGACTGAGTGTTTGACTCCTTTCAGCCCCTCACAGACATTTTAATGGAGTGCACTCTCTACCCTTCACCCAGCCACAGCAGATGGAGTCGGCTGTTATGCTGCTCCTCTGTCTCGCCACCTCTCTTTTTCTCTTTTCTCCTTCCTTTTTTCCCTCTCGCTTTTTGTGCTTTATATCCTGGCCTGTGCTGAGGAGAGACCATTATATCATATTAGTCCCTTCAAACGAGGTTTTATCTGAGAAATGGGCCTATATTATGAAAAACTGACTTTACTCTTTTGAAATAAAGGAGTTTGATACAGACAAATTGTAAGTTTCAGAACTCAAAACTTCAGAAAGTGTGAAAAGCCCTTTTCTGAAAGAAAAAAAAGCTTGCTTAGCTTGCTCTTTTTTTAATAAAGCTGAAATTAAATTAAATTAAATTAAAATAAAATGAGGTGAACAACTTAAACGTAAAATGTAGAAAAAAAAAACTTAATTTGAACTGTTGCCTTTGCAATAACTGAAAGTAACTGTAGCAAGTTAATAACAAAACTAGAAAACAAAACCAAACAAAACCTTAAATTAGAAATGTTGCTTTTGCAACTACCTGAAATAAAATAAAGTATAAATATTTTATTTATAAAATAAAAACAACCACAACAACTTAGAATTAGAAATGTTGCTCTGGCAACTATTTGAAATAAAATATAAATACTAGATGAAAAACTTAAACTTACTAGAATTGTTTCCTTGGCAACTAACTAAAATAAAGTAAGTTCAGGTACCAAAATTACTAAAACTAAAGTTGACATAAAAATAAACTAAAGCTAAATAGAAATGTTGAAAACAAACAAACAAACAAAAAACTAAAAAATGATTGCTAAAAATTTAACTTATTGTAAAATTGAAAAAACTTAAAATGTAAAAATAAAAGGTACTCCAAAATGTATATAAATACTATAAATAGTATAACACACACACACACACACACACACACACACTACTACTACTACTGCTTAAATTTACTAAAATAATTATTACTAAAATACATTTACATTACTAAAATAATGCTACAGTGGTGTCATTGTCATGTCAAACAACCATTTTGCATTTGGCATTATTTGTTGGTAGAAACTTGTCGCATCGAGCTTAGTTAGGACACATGTAAAGGTTAGAAAATTGGTGGAAAATAGTTATATGAAAGAAAAATGATGACTTTCTAGTGCAAACAACCTTATGTGGATTTCAGAGGGGCAAAATAGCATAGTTTACACATTTTTGGCATTTTAAGTTAGTAGCTGGTCTAATAGGGCACAAAGTACTAGTAGTGTAAGAGTGTGTGTGTGTTTGTGTGTAAGAAAAGGGGGGCGTAATGGTAAAAATAAGAACCCCGGCAGGAGCGGAGCGGCAAGGTCACCTCTGCTGTAGCCAGGCTGGGCCGGGCCGGGCAGATCGAAGGCACGGTGAAGGGGCTGCCGTAATACAGGCCCAGTCTCTCAGGAATGCTTCAAGAGATTCTCCTGCCATACCTGAGGCGGCCGCTCATTTATCTGGAATGCGCTGCTCCGAACTGCTAACGACCAGCTCAAATTGGACTATTTTTTCCTATTTGTCAGGCAGCCAGCTGCACTGGCTCGAGCGCGCATCTGTGCGGACGGAAAAGGCATAGGACAAAGAAAGTTTGCCGCTCGTTTTTCTTGCCTCCTTTCCACTCTGCCTCTCTTTTTCTTTCAGAAGCCATCCGTCTATCCGTCTTCCAGGTGTTGGTGTGTTCTTGTCATATATCAGTCTTGGGTGTTTGGCCCAGGTTTCAGAGGTGACGAGAGTTTGCGGCGTTATTTACAGAGACATTTTTGAGGTATTTGTGGAGGTAGGGGCTTCTTACCAGGAGCTGTAATCTGGTTTGGGTTTGACGATATGAATCTGTAGATGTGGTTTGTTTCAAAGACTCGTTTGAAATGCTGAAACGCTGAACTTTCAAATACATATAAAAATTATAATTATAATTATATCTATACCTGGACATTTTTATATTTTATGTGAGTATTGTTGAAGTAAATTTGACTGATAATCAACTGCTTTTTGTATATTTAATGTTAAATAAAATAGTATAATATTAATTGTCAAATATACATTTATACTATTTATATTTTTATATGTAAAATATAAACTGTCATAAAATATATAATAGAATTTATATTTATATATTATAATTGATTAATTTGGGAAACAGATATTTGTGACTTAATAAAAACATGTTAAGTTAATGTCTGAGTCATTTGTTAATGAAATTCTAACTAAATGAATCGGTTATGCAAGCGCACGTATTTCCATGTCTCAGTTTTCATTTTATTTCCAGAGTTTCAGCCGTCTAACCACAGACAAACTCTGACCAACTCAAATATTTACCATTCTGAACCGTCTCAAGGAACACATAATTAATTTGAGCAGAGTGCGTTTTAACACTTAATTATTTAACTTTTCATCCCTCCCTCCCTTTCGTCCTTCTGACCAGATGTTACCGTGTAGACCAGCCTTCGTCCTTTTGCCTTTCCTTTACCTGTGTTTAAAAAAACGGCTTTTTATTGTTTATTTTTAACATTTTGTCTTGTCTTTTGTTTTATTGTTTTGTTTTGTTTTTCTTTATGTTTGTGTTTTTCCCCTTTTGTGTTAGTTTTTTGCTTTTTTGTTTGTTTTATTGTTTTGTTTTGTGTCTCTTTTTGTTTTGCTTTGCATTTTTTTGCCTTTAACTATTCCTTAGCTTTGTTGTCTTTTAATTATTTATTTATTTGAGCGTGTTTTGTTTTGACAGGGTGATTATAAGGCAAATGACAAATGACAGTTTTTGGTTTTATTGTTTTGTTTTGTCTTTGTGTTTTTTTTTTCTATTTGGTTTGTATTGCATTTTGTTTTGTTTTACTTTGTTTTCCTTTACTTTACTTTTGCTTTGTTTAGGTTTGTGTGTGTGTGTGTGTTTTGTTTAGTTTTGAGAGGGTAGTTACATAGCAATTAACCGATTGCTTTCAGTTTCCTTTGAAGAAATGACTTTCCTTTCTCTTTTCCAGGAACAAAACTATGAAAAACCAAAGTGACGAATGTTAGTTCACTGGCTTTTTTCCTTCTCATGCTAACTTATTCTTTTCTTTTTCCCGAAACTTGTTGTAAGGACACCTAATTAGGCACCTGCAGCTGTGTTGTGTTCAGTCGGCATGTACCTGTTCGAGTGCTTTTGCCTGCGTGACGCCGCATACTAGTTTAAATTTCCTACTGCTTCATCTGTTGAAAACCACAGTGTTTAAACTGTTCCCTTAACACAAGAGCAAAGCACAGTGTGCAAGACTGCTGAAACCGGTGTTCGGCGGTGAAGACGGCCCATTGTCTTAACGTAATACTGATGCAGCAGCAAATTGTCTGCGTAGACTCGACTTGTCTTGGTTTGTTTGGATGATGTAACCTTTTTGCAATCAGGCCTTCGGCAGCTTTCTCCTCTTTCATGTGTCCTGTAATGCTGTACGTTTGGATTTCTTTGAAATCATCGCACAATCTGCATACTTAAAGTTGACTGTCACTTCAGGCTTGCTGAAGTTCATAATTGGCTGTATTATTTTGCATGATGTCTTGTCGGGACAGTTCAGCTAATTAAAGGGAGGAACCTTATATTGCAGAGTCCATGACTGTTCTTAAACCTAATGTACTGCCTACATGGACACCATTATGTAAGGCATCATAGGTGCGGACCCTATACAAAGACTTTCCGAATAGTAGACGGAATAATTATGCAACCTTCTAAATTCTAAGAAACCTGATGTAGTTTTACAGGCATTCCCATAATGCATTATACAATGGATTTAAATGGACAAGAGAAATGTTCATTATAAATTTAATCCATTCAGTTCTAATAAATGTCTATAAATAATAGGAAAAAAAAGGGATATATAATTTCAAGGCTGTCAAAATATTATTAGAATAATAATTTATTTTTTTTAATTATTTTTAAAAACATTTATTTTATATTTAGATTTTATAATTACCTTTTTTTATTAATAATGTATTACTTTTCAATAAATATTAATAGCTATTAATGGGTATTAATTGATATCAATTGAATGTTTAACATAAAAAATTATATAAAAAAATGTCATCAAAGTTTTGTTCTGCTTTCTATGGAAGTGCGTTTCCGCCACTGAATAAAAAAAAAAAAAAAAAATCTGGCTTTTTCTTGCAAATGCACGTTTATATCTTGGAATTTGGACTTTAATTCTTAGAATTGCATGTTTATATTTTGCAGTTCTGGGTCACACTTTATATTAGGTGGCCTTAACTACTGTGTACTTACATCAAAAATAAGTACAATGTACTTATTGTGTTCATACTGTATTTGCAAAACACTATTGCTGCTATTGAGGTGGGATACGGGTAAGATTAGGGACAGGTTTGGTGGTCCGGGTAGGTTTAAGGGTGGGTTAAGGTGTAAGGGATGGGTCAACAGTGTAATTATAAATGTAATTACAGAAACTAATTACAGATGTAATTACATATAGGTATTTTTAAAAATATAAGTACAATGTAAAAACATGTATGTACACAATAAGTGCATTGTACCAAATTATTAATTAAAATGTAAGTACGTAGTAGTTAAGGCCACCTAATATAAAGTGGGACCCAGTTCTGATTTTATAACACACAACTGCGACGTTATATCATGCAATTCAGACTTCATGTCTCCCAATTCTGATGTGAGATGCAAACTTGCAATTGCGAAAAAAGGTCAGAATTGAGAGATAAATATTCAGAATTGCCTTTTATTATGCCTTCTTTTTTTACCCATTTTAAATGGGTCTTTAGGTTTACACTTTATTTTGGTAGTCCACTTTAGACATTCTACTAACTATAAGTAACTTTGTAACTAATTCTCTAATTCTCATTAATTTGCAGGTACATGTTTACTAACTCTCAGAGTAGACTGTAAGTTGACATATACTTGCACAGTTTCTCATAGTCAATATGTTGCATGTTGTGGACCCATCAAAATAATACAGTATAATTGTATAATAATACAATATTGCTTAATTAGATTAAAAACATGCTAACTACTGAAATTACATCAATTATGCAGTCAGTTGAGCATATTATGTACAGCCAAAATGTTATTTTATGATCATATTATATAACTTTTAAATCATTTTAATTATATGAGAATTAATGCAATGTGTAATTGATAGCTGCTCCCCATAATAAGTCACATTAAGTATACATAGTTAATTTATTATTACAGTTCTTTCATAAAGTACCGTCATAACACAGATTACTTGCAGAACATGTTACTGCATCACAAAATATTACGCCGCCCTGCCGTGCTTCCATCACAAATGAACTGTTGGCTAAACTCCCATGAAACACCCGCTTCACTTATAACTAGCATAAAGCATGAATTCCTATTGATTTAAGGTGACAGTTTTCTTAACAAGCGCACCGTCAGCCATCTCCATGTGCAAAGTGAGCAGCCCGATCCCTCAGTGGGGGGAAAAAGAAAGATTTACCCTCTACCTTCTGATGTAGAGGCTAGTCGTACTGACAAGGTGTGAAAAGAGTCATGATCGTCTATTTTCTAGACTTCAGATCGCGCTTTGATGGCCTGTCAGAGCTTTTAAAACGACTCTCTGAAAGAATCGCTACTCCATTATAATACGTATGAGGCACATGTCCTGAAAGACAGCGGCACTCGCTGAAATATCGTCTATTTCTGCACCGCCCTGTCCGACTAAAAGATGATTTTATAAGATGTCTGAGGTGTGTCACTGTATTAGCACTTAATACAGTTTAATCTCTTAAGTGACAGCGTTGTTGTTTATGCATGCGTGTCTCATCTCGTTCTGTCTCCATCTGTCTTCCCGCATCTCTTTGTGTCTCCTTCTGTCTCCCAGCGTCTTTTCTCGTCTCCTTTGTGTGTTTGTTGTTGCTGAGGTGAGGTGTGACAGGACGGCCTGCGCTGCCTCTATCTCTCCCTGCATGGCATAACAGGAAGTGACACGTGGTGGGACGGTGTGACACACAGAAATCAAAGTTGATGGCTGATGACAGTATAGAGACACTCAACACACCTGTGCGTGTGTCAGTTAGGGTATATTGATTGACAAACTGCTGTGATTATTGTGTATTGGTTGCTTAGTTCGCTAGAGTATATGCAATTCTTTTACTATTCTAAATAAGTGGACTAACAGTGTTTTTATGATAAACAGGCAAACAATCAAATTCATTTAAAGAGGGACCCGAGTGACCTTAGAGACATGGAGGAGTTTGGTCCAGTTGGCGACCACACAAAATACCCTGGCAACCACGTAACAGCATCCTGAAAGCCTCCCTGAATATTCTATCAGCCACATAGCAACAACAACATAGTAAAAACTCAGAACACTCTAATAACCACATATCCTAGCAACCTTCCAATACACCTTATCGACCAAATGCCAACATCATAGCAAAAACCCAGAACACAATATCAACCACAGAGCAACATCCTAGCAACCTCCCATAACACCCTAAAAAGCACATAGCAACATCCTCGCAACCTCCCAGAACACCCTAACAACCACATAGCAACATCCTGGCAACCTCCAAGAAGACCCTAACACCCACAGAGCAATATCTGAGTAACCTCCCAGAACACCCTGTCAACCACATAGCAACATCCCAACAACCTCCCAGAACACCCTAACAACCACATAGCAACATCCTGGCAACCTCCCAAAACACTCTAACAACCACATAGCTGCATCCTTGCAACCCCCAGATCAACCACTCAGCACACCTTAGCAAATGCATAGCAACATCTTAGCATCCAATTAGCACACCCTAGCAACTGAATTACTTGTTAATACTCAGTTAGGTGCACCTTTGCAACCATACATAACATTCTATCAACCAGACAGCTGCTGACAACCACTCAGAACACCTTAACAACCCCATAGCAACATCCTGGCAACACCCAGAACACCCTAGCAAACACTCTAGCGACAGATATGTGCTATTAGCCACAAAAAAACATCTTAGTAACCGCACAACATCATTTTAACACACAGTCAGAATCCCTTGATAACCCCCTAGCAACCAGACAGAAGATTAACCGTACAACTGCTGACAACCATTCAGAACACCTTAACAACCCCATAGCAACATCCTGGCAACACCCAGCACACCCTAGCAACCGCAAAGCAACATGCTAACAATCTCTCAGGGCACCATAGCGACTGGATAACAACTTGTTAACACCAATTTGTAACACCTTAGCAACCCCATAGCAACCATACATAACATATCAAATGCACAGCTGCTGACAACCATTCAGAAAACCTTAACAACTCCATAGCATCTCCTGGCAACCACCCAGAAGACCTTAGCAACCACACAGCTAAGTGCTATTAGGCAAACAGAACATTGTATCAACTGAATAACATCTTACCATCCACTGGAACACCCTAGAAACCACACAGCAACATGTTAACAACCAATTGAAACACCTTAGCAACCCCACAGCAACCATACAGAACATTCTATTAACCACACAGCTGCTGACAACAATTCTGAACACTTTAACAACCCCATAGCAACAACCACCCACAGCATCCAAGAAACCACACTACAACATGCTAACAAACATTCAGAATTCCATAGCAATGGCCATAGTAGCATCTTGGCAACCACCTATTGTTTTGGTAAGCTCTATGCATTTTCTTCCCAAAATGTAATATATTTATTTGTTTATTTATTTTTAAATATATGTATTATGTACACACACAGCGGTGAGAATTCTAATTCACGTTTCATATTGTATTCACAGATATTATTATGATTATTTGGTCCATCCAAAGTGCAAAATTATCGTCTTCCTCTCCAAAAGTGCATTCAGTGTTTGTTGTTTTTTCTCCGTGAGAATACATTAATAGTTTGGGTGAAAAACGGGCAAGTTTTACATATTCTTTACGTGTTTACTGCACACTCCTGTACAACAAGTGAAGCAGAAATTTAATTGTAACTAATTAGCTCCCAAGAGGATTAATTGGATCCGCTGTCTTTATTCCCCAGTTTACCTGGGATATGCAAATGCCTCTAGTGAGAGAAAGAGAGAGAGAGAGGGAGTGGTAATGCAAGTTTCGATGAAGCGAAGTTGAAATTAGTTCGTAACAAGCTTAATTTCTGTCACATCACCCTGTTCGCTCTCTCCCTCCTGTGCCTGCAGCACTGTGGAGCCTGTCTAATTGAAAGCGCTGATATTGGTGTCATCTGACGTTTCCCTGGTTCAAGAGCCAGGTCATGGCGAGCCTTTGTTCTTCCATGAGCCAGATCTGAGCAACAATATGCGTTAATGATAATGACACACACTCGGCTGCTCTGAACCACGCTGAATTTAAGTGTTCGGAACAGGAAGCCACGTTCCTCTGAGAGAGGTTTTGGTTTCTAAAAAGGACAGTTGTTTCGTTCGGATGATCTCACATGAGAGACGAAGAGGCAAGAACAACACCGTCAGCTCCAAAACCCTACCACCATCTGTCCACCTTGACTTTGAGACAAACTAACTTATCTGGGATAGGACCTTCTCTCATCGACATTCTGGCTCAAGTTCAACCCTGTTTGTCCCGTATTAGGATTTGGCCGCTGGGATATTGTTCATTCTCTCCTTGACAAATGGGCCATGTGGGGTGAAGGGTTAAAACAACTATTTTACAGCCAAAACAGGATATTGGGTCTCACTGAGTGCAGCTAAGATACGCAAATAGAAAGGGTGGGGGGAGAGAGAGAGAGAAAGAGGATGCGGGGCTTTGCACAACTCTATTTCCTGTTTTGTTTCTATAGCAACTAAGCATCTTACTCATGTTTCCATTGACAGGTTAATATGGTTTTCACACCTCTTTTAAGTGTTTAATTCTGTTCTGTGCACACAGAATTTGGTTGTTCTCAAACTGAATTCACTTTCATTCAGGTTGTGACAGTGTGTACAGAACCAAATCGAGCTAGTTGCGAACTATTTAATTAGCATTTATTTTTGTACACTGCTCTAAAACCAAATTCACTCCAATTCAGGTTATGGTAGTATGTACAGAACTAAATCAAACTACTTGTGAACTATTGAACTGGCGTCTCTTTTGGATACTGTTCTGAAGTATTGAATAAGCATTTCTTTTGGACAGTTCTAAAACCGAATTCTCTTCCATTCAGGTTATGACAGTGTGTACAGAACCAAATCAAACTACTTGTGAACTATTGAACTAGCGTCTCTTTTGGATACTGTTCTGAAGTATTGAATAAGCATTTCTTTTGGACAGTTCTAAAACCGAATTCTCTTCCATTCAGGTTATGACAGTGTGTACAGAACCAAATCAAACTACTTGTGAACTATTGAACTGGCGTCTCTGTTGGATACAGTTCTAAAACCAAATTCACTTCCGTTCATGTTGTGACAGTGTGTACAGAACAAAATAGAATTAGTTACAAATTACTAAACTAGCATTTCTTTTTAACACAGTTCTTAAACCGAATTCACTCCCATTCACGTCCCATTCAGATGATTGGCTAAATGATAGCAGCAACATTTCTGATTTACAGCTATGAGATGCTAAAATTGTGCCAAAATTTCATCAGATTACCTGGTTTTGTAGACAAACAGAACAATAATTTTGGGGGATTCGCTCCTGTATTTAAATACATTTAAATACAAAAAAAAAAAAAACTGTCTTTGGGATGTTTTTGCACTTGAGAAACTTCTGATGGAGCGCTTTACTGATATGAATGCATTAGATGTGTTTTAAAGAGTTTGAAGTCAGAACGATAATTTGGGGGCTTTGCTCCTGTGGTGGTTACTATATGGCAATTTAGAGGTAAATAGTTTTGAAGCTTGGTGTAAGAGCTTTCACATGGAGAGTTTTACTGACAGGAATGCGTAAAATGTGTTTCAAGAGTTTGGAAAGAGTCTCAACAATTATTTAGAGGATTCGCTCCTGTTTTTAAATATGGCTGTAATTTAGAAAAAACTTTTGGACTGTGTATTTTACTCATAGGATTGCGTAACATGCTTTGAGAGTGTGGAAAAGGTAATCGGTTTGAAATAAAGCTGGAATACAGCAAATTTGTGGACCCACCACTTTTACATTTGAAAATGGAAGCGCAATCTGTTGCCAAATTATACTAGAAATATCAACATTGGGTTCAACAAATTATGTAAGTTGTTGACTGGGTTACCTTTTTCAATTATTTGAACAATGGCAAACAGGGAGTGTTTGAAACTTGTTAGAAAATCCTCCTTCGAGTCAGTTCAGTTCAGCTCTCAGTTTTGCAGGCCTTAATCATTAGCTGGTTTAGTTTTCGTTGAGGGATATGACCTCATAACCATGAGCAGACACTGTACAGACGCTTTCGTCTTGGAAAGAGGTCTATTTTTGGCGACAGTTTAACAAAAGTCCTCCTCGACGCTCTGCCTTGTCAGTGTTTGTAATCAGAGCACTGGAACGTAGAGCAGAAGAAACCGAGGGAAGGCTCAGCGGGGAAACTGTGAGCAAGGGAAACCAAGATCAGGAATGCCTGCATTTAGCAGCTGTTACATCACTGGACTTTTCCATTCTCCGCTCCACTGAAAGCTGGGATGCATTTCTTGTCCAGACCAGCACGCAGATAGAGCTTCTGCAACCTTTCCTATTTCCCTTCCCGTCTGAGGGCTGCGTTTGCTTAAAACCAGATAACTGGAAATTGTTGCGTCTCATTCTTATTCCCGACATTGTCATGTTTTGGCAACTCACGATTTACAAAGCCAAATCTAATTTCAAAACAAATCCTGGTGCTATTTTATTTTATTTTATTTTATTTATTTTTTGTTTTGGTTTGTTTGTTTGTTTATTTTAAATGGAAGACTGTTATCGAAGCCAGAATTTAAGAAAAAGGTAATTGCAACTTTTTATCGCACAATTGCAACTTTTTTTCTTGTTATTCTGAGTTTATATCTTACAATTCTGACATTTTTTTCTCTCGCAGTTCTAAGGAAAAAAAACAGATGTAAACTCACACTTCCGGCTTTTTTCCCCCACAGTTCCGAGTTTTTATCTCACAATTCCCTTTTTTCCCTCAGAATTTGAAGTTTACGTCATGCAATTCAGTTTTTTTTTTCAATTCAATTCAATTTCAACTTTTTATCTCGCAATTCTGACTTTTTTTTTCTTGCATTTTCAAGTAATACACTTGCAATTGTGAGTTAACATCTCACAATTTGGAGAATTAGAATATAAAAACCTCAAGTATAGAAATAAAATTTGATAAGATTTGGGAGAACCTTACATTTATATCTCGCAAAGTTTATATATTTTATGTCGCAATTCCATAATAGTGAGATATAAACTCAAAATCATGAGGAAACAAGACAGAATCGTGAGAAAAAAAATGTACAATTCCCTTTTTTATTTAATTTTTTTTATTCCATGGTGGAATCGGGCTTCCATAATCCTTTAGACATTACGATAGTAGTGGCTCATTGATAACCATTTTAGCTGTTATGCTAGTCTCACATTTCCTCAGTCACAAAACAAAACTATTCTCATTTTATAGCATATCACAATTTGTAGACTTGTCACTCAACTAAAATGAGCAGCATAACGTTAAATTAGAGAGTTGTAAGTTGCAGAGATGGATTGTCAGTGATGGGATGTGTTAGGTGTTTGGCAGCAGGAGGAGGGAAGTAACGCAGGTGGCGGTTTGGAGTGAGATTAGCCTGTCCTGCTGGACGCTGATAAGACGCCCAGTGTCCATGCATATCATACTCACTGACTCACTCGCTGAATTTACACGGAGAGATAGATGAGTCTGTCGAGGGATATTCCTTAAAAAGTAGTGGGAAAATAAATTACATAAGTATGGAGCAAGATTTCCAAGTTAGCGCCTACTTTTATATCTACATATTTAAAGATACTTTGCCCAATCCACCTTATTTTGCAACATGGAAGTGAGCTATTTTCTGTGAATGTGTGAGCTTTCCGATTCATTAACCGCTGTAGGTGAAAAACTAAAAGAATAACAAAGTGCAGTAGATGGTGAAACAATTTACACTACAAACCATGTGTTTAAGATTATGATAATAATTCAAAAGAAGAATTTTACAGTAAATGACACCAGAAACCTTACACTTTCAATTACACAATACAATTATAGTTTTGTTACTGTTTTAGAAATACATTTTTATGGGCAAAACATGAGGAAACATTTGTTTGTTTGTCATAATTTACTCATGTATTTATAAATTAAATAAAAACATGAAGTGTTTGCCACTAAAATAAATACAGCGTTTAGGTTTTTTCTAATTCTTATTTTTTTTGTAAAATGTAATGTATGGTATATCACGCTTATTATTAAGATTAATAAGCATAATTATTCTAGTAGTTAAATATTATTTACTACAAATCATTTTAAATGTTCATACTGTTTATTATTATTTATATATTATTTCAGATTCAAACCTGCATTGCCTGCATGAGCACAAAGTCTTTGTCTTAGAGCTAACCACCAGGCCATAGCTCGGATTTTTCAAGTTTTACATTAAAACTTTTCAAAGTCATGTATGCTACCGTATACCTGTTCTGTCTGCTTGTGAAGCATGTGAGTGAGGCATGTTTTGCAGGGGTAGCCAGTGAGCTTCATGCATTATGTAGCACGGCCAAAGCCACGCTTCCAGTGAGGAAAGCACGTCGCCTATGGAGAACAGGGAAATCTAACCTGAATTTGACATTTCCTAATATCCTACTCTAAAAGTTTTTTGTTTCAGGGAGATAGGGACAGTAATTGCTCCACCACAAGAAAGACCGGCGATCCTACTGGGTATTGTGGCTGACTGTGGGGACGAGGAGAGATTGGAACGCGGTAATTGCGAAGACAAGGGGCCTGAGAATAAATGGAGAAAAAAATAGTTCCTCACTGTCAGCGCTGGGAAGGTCAAAAGTACAAGCGTGTGATATCCGCGAATGTTACAGCATATTATGCACAACGTACACATGGGATCTGAATCTTTTCTTAGATACCCAATGAGGCTGAGATGATCCGCGCTGAGGTAACAAGACAGAAGCCGCTAGATGCATCATGTCAACAGCGTGAGGTTACAGTTAATATAGCGACGAGGTCCCGGCTCTCCAAAAATCACTATTCCATTATTTGATTAACGCGTCGCTGCTGTTGTCACAATACATACATTTCCCTCGTAAGATGAAAGACAAACAGACGCAATTTATTTCTCCAGATTAAATATTGATCAGCGGTTCCATACCGAGCGTCAGGTGTCTGTCTGAAAAATGAACTCACAAGGGTTTTATGGTACAGATACAGTCTTTTGGCTGCGTTCACCTTACTGTCCTTCGACATGAGATTAATCGCTACTAGGTAGGGTGGGCGGTATGACCAATTTAATATCAGAGGAACTATATATATACTGAAAAAATAAGGTGTAGAAACAATTTTCACTCTGAAATTGTTTGTAAAATTCACAATTAATTACAGAGAATCTGCAAGTAACGCATTGGGAAATTTTGAGGTTAAAGATATATCTTTACAGTATATTTCACGACACTGGAAATATAGCAAAATAATGATTTATATTTTCTCTTTTTATTTACAGTAGAACTTGTTCTACTCAAATAAATAAATCTCACATTTTGTAATGGACTGTAAAACACGTGTTGCACATAAAAGCGAGAAAACAGTAAAATTTACATTTTATAATTTCTGATTTAATTCTGATTGAAACGGTTGTTAAAATTGCCAATAGTCTGTAAAATTTTACATTATTGCATCAAGTTTATTTGTAGTAGAACTTTAAAAGATGATTATTTATTACAAATATAATAAATCTCATATTTTATAATACAAAACACTTTGTATGTTGCACATAAAGGACGAAAAACAGTAAAATATTCCTTATAAAGCTAATTTCTGACTTAATTTGGGTTTTAATTGCTTGAAACTCTTGTTTAAAAAAAGCAAATAGTCTTTAAAATTCTATATCATTGCATCAAGTTATGATTTTAAACATGACCTTATTTAAGTATTTTATCAATCAGTCTTCCTCCTGTCTTAGTTTAGATTAACAAAAGAACTAAAACAGTAAAATTAACATGATAAATCTAATTCCAGACTTAATTCTGATTGGGATTTTGTTTGAAACCATTGTAAAAAAAAAAAAAAAAAAAAAAAAAAAAAAAGCCAATATACTGTAACATTCTACAATATTGCATCAAGATACAAGTTTCAACCTTAATATTAGAACTCGAACCTAATTTAAATACAAAATCACAGTTTTAGTTTAGATGTCAACAGTCTAAATCAGAGAGAGGACGGTCAACCAGAATGGAATCGCTGTGATGCATTGTTATTGTTACGATACATGATTCATAGTGCAATAAGTATTGCCGTTTTTTTTTTTACAGCGCAAATACACCAAGTATTGCAGTACATCAATCTTTTTTTATTTGACTGCTGTGAGATGTTCAGATGACAATCCTTGCAAAATCACATGTCAGACTCATTCTTCTAACAGTGTCAAAAAAGCCAGAAAAAAATGAAACAGTGTAAAAAATCTCATGTCTTATAAACTCTAGGGATGTGAATTAATCTATGTTTAATGAAAAAAATGCATGCTTATATTTGTAAAATTTTATTTAAAATATTTTTAAAGATGTTTAACAAATTAACTGTTTTCTGATTAAATCAAAATGAATTGTTTTAGCTACTTTGTTACCCCCTTAAACTGGTTAAACAGTCCAATAACAGAAATTAATGTTAATTTCCTTAATCCTAATCATTTAAAATTATTTTAAAAAAAAATTTAAAAAATCAACATTTTTGGTAATATTTTGGTAACATTTTGGTAACATTTTGGAATCATTGGTAGAATTGATTCAGTGGTTTCATATTTTTGCTAGGGACATGTCTTTTAGATGAATTTAAGGCAATTTTCAGTATTTTTGCAAGAATACAAACAATTGCGCTGTGGTTATGTTGTCTTTTCACATCTGAACTACTATTTATAATGTTTGGTAGCAAAGGAGAGCAACAGACCCACCGCAGAGAGCAAGAAAGAAAGGAAAATGGATGGAGTGAAAGAGAGGGAGCAAATTTGTAAAGAAAAGTGCCAAGAGCCGCAGTTACTGACATAAAACAACAAGTTATCAAATCTAATTAAATCCACGAGGCTGGAGGGAACAGTGTCGCTTATTGCGGCGTATGTTACACTAGTCACACAACACGGCAGAACATTAAAGAGCCGTCACATTGATAACTAGATGTCGGTACATTTCACTCTGGATGTCGAGACTGAGAAACAACTTTTATACCAGAGCATCGCTTTCAATTATAATCGAACAGGTTTTACTTTTGAATATATATGGATGTGTACCTGTGTGTGGGTGTGTTTATATCCTAACTGTACTGGGGACAAAATTGTTAAAAAGTGTCCCAAGAAGTTAGCAAAATCTGAAAATAGCTTCTTTAGGAGATGTCATTGAAAGGAAAATGCTTTATAAAGCGTCTGAATGCATTTAATTACTACTAAAAATATATAAAAATAACTAAAAAAAGGTTTAGTTTACAGTAAACAGATTTTAAATATGGGTGGTGATTTGTGTAAAAAGGGTGTTGCTTTGCAGTTTACAGTATAAGGCATTCTAAATAGTTTTAATTGTGTTTCTACGCTGTTATTAGTGGTTTCCAGGGTGATTTCTATGGTGTTGCTAGGTGCTCTATTTTTTTGCTCTATCATCTTGGTGAAACTCCAGAGTTTCATTGCTTAGTTTGAATAGTAGCACACTACTTCCGCCTTAATGAACATTTATTATATTAATAATTTTAGAATGTTATTGCATCATTAATAACTTGTGTAGCTAGATAAACATTGTTTTGTTTGACTGAAAATAGAGATGTCTATAAGAGTTATTTACAGCACTTTATTAACTTAAACAGCTGTGGACAAGACTGATAGTCTTGCTCTAATCAACAGCATTGATTTGAAACTTTTTGTAACATTTCAAATTCTTAACAATTCTTAACATGCATCCTTGCTAAATATAAATATGAATTTCTTTAAAAAATAATAATAACCTTGCTGACCCCAAACTTTTAAACAAAAGTGTTCATCTTCACCTTTTCATTAAAAATAGTGAAGTTTTATCATTGGAAATGCAAGTCTGAGAAATTCCATCGTTGGACATTCGTGTCACATCATGTGTTCTGAGGCACAGGAAGTTCACGAATATCCATCTCTGGGAAGTTTTTGCCTCTCCAACTTGGCTCAGACTTGTGCTGCACTCCCATCTGCTCTTTTCTCCCACTTTCTCTCTCTTTCTGACATTTAAACAGATCTGCCTTCATTTGTAATAAAAAGCAACCTTTGCATTGGCCTGCGGTTGCCAAAGGAGACTTGTGATGATTTGAGTGTCGTTTTATGCATGACACAAAATTAATTTCCCAAATAAAAGGGGTGGAAAAGATTGATAGCTAATGGAAGAGAAAAACACAGGAGTCGTTATTTTGCTCCGGACCTCCCACTGACAATCTAGAAACCCTCAATCAATCATAAGTCATCAACATACTGTTGCTACAATTAAATCAATACCCGCGCCTTTAATTAAATTCTGATTTTTCTCGCCCCTAGAATAAAACATGCGTGAAGGCTGAGAAAACATCCACTGTTGTTTGTGCATGTGTTTTTTCGGTGGCGGTTGTCAGCAAAGTGGGCTGTATCTCTCTTCTTCATCCAAACGGATGGAAAAGAAGAAGGGGAGGCATAAATTACTGTAGCTTCTGCAGGGGCGAAATAAAAAGCATGGGGAAATAATGGGTGTATTGAGTTTACCCGCTGTTATATAATTTATATATTGTGTTAAGCCATCCATCAACACCTCCGAGACACAAGTGTGCCCCACTCTGATACCAAAACCGCAAGAGGAATAAAGAGGACCTGGATACACTATCAGCTAATTACAGATAGCATTTTGTGGCCTTCTTTAAGGCAAGTATATACTCCATAGTCACTTTAAAGGAATAGTTCATCCAATATTCTATCGTCATTTACTCTCCCTCATGCCGTTTCAAACCTGTATGAGCTTCTTTCTCCTGCAGAACACAAAAGAAGATATTTTTGAAGAGTGTTGGTAATCAAATAGTTTGGTTACCATTGACTTTCATTGTATGGACATTAAACAAAACAAAAACTACAAAAAAAGTTTTAGCTTCATAGAAGGAAGTCATGACAGAAAGAAAATAATCACAGGAACTGTGCCTTTAAGGAAGTCATTTTATTGTTTATGATATTGTAATTCAACTGTAGGTGACAAATCCTTCATTTATTTTGAAATCGTTGATAATTTATGAAAGATTATACTTGGAAACAGTAAAATTGTGTTGTTCTCAGTGCTGACTCAATGCTAACACCATAGCGAAACCCAATGTGCCACTGAACGTTTTATTTCAAAAATAAAATATTAATATAAATATTTACAAATCAAATGTAAACATAGAATGAAACATTTTAAGAACTAGTATTTGGAGTAAAAATTATTATTTTTAAAGACCATTTTTCTTACATATTTGTGTTTATTCTTATTAAAGGTGCACTGATATAAAGAAATTCGGTAAGAATTACGAATTTATTTTGTTGAATTATAATTTTTATTTTTAACATATTTACAGTACAAAATAAAAGTAAACATGGAAGTAGTGTTTTAAGAGCTAGTTTATACACTGCAAAAAACAAAAAAACAAAAGTTGAGCCAACTTAAAATTTTAAGGCAACCAGCTTCAGCAGATTTTTGAGTTTGTTCAACTTATTTTTGTGGGAGATTCTCAATTTTTTATTGTATGAACTTAAAACGACAAGTTGAGAAAACTCAAAAATCTGCTGAAGCTGGTTACCTACCTTAAATTTTAAATTTTTTTTTATTTATTTTTTACAGTGTAGGATTTTTTTCTTCTTACATATGACCATTTTTATTGCATAATATAGTCTGTTTATTTTTTATTTATATTAAGGGTACACTAATATTACAATTTCAGATAAGCCAATAATTATTTTCATGTTATGTCCAGTATTACCAATATTAAATAATAATAATAATAATAATAATAATAATAATAATAATAATAATAATAATAATAATAATTTTATTAAACTTAAAAAACAAAACAAAAAAACAAAAAAAAAAAACAAAGCAAAGCAAAACACTTATAATTCACTAAAACACTAAATACTAATTCGCTAAAAATACTAAAGTACTAAAAATAATTCATAATACTAAAGGTAATTCATATTAAATGTGAGTTTAGGCATCACTACGTTTTTATGAGCTAAATGATATTTTTATGTTAATTTATACTACATTAAATTATAATAAAAAAGAAAATCCACTCAAAGTGCCAAAAAAGTACAACAAAAAAGTTTCACTTGCTGACAGCCGTAACAGCTATAAACATAAATGTTGCTGCAGTATTTTCCAGTAGCTTTCTTATTCAAAATAAAGATGTTGTTAATCAAAGTTGGTTTGTGTCCATCATCAAAGTCAAAATTTAATACACTTGTAGTTCCTCCCATCTCACATTTTGAGCAGAATTTGGCACCGTTGTGCAATAGGATATGATGATACCATCTGCCAACTGCTTGTCGATGACTCCTGGAATTCTAGATGCGTTGTTGATTTTGAACATGTGCACCCTAATGAGGGAAGACAGCCTCTTTTTGTTAGCATCTACGCTATGACTCACTAAGGATTAGAAAGGATTTGATGTTGTGACTCAAGCTTCAGGCTCAAATAAAAACTCACCCCCTCACATCCTCATCCAGCGACTGAACGCCGCCTCGCATCCACGTCCTCCCGGCGTTACTGAACACTCGTGGCGAATTTGCCTCCATTTTGCTGACAGCGTTCTGATGGAACGTCTCAATACAGCCGTCGGCGTGATGGGAAGTCATGCGTTGGTGGCAGCGAGGCTTATGGCTCACTTGAGTGATGGTCGTCTGGAAGAATTGTTTGAAGGACACTTGGTAATAATAGTGGAAGGGCCAACTGTTTAGTGGAAGAAAGAGAGCGAGCGGTGAATATGGATAGATGGATGAGCACTTGGTAAAAGTTATTCAAGGTGAAGAAGCACCCAGTCGCCTACAGCATGACAAACTAGGGCTGTGCGCTCAATGGTACAGTATATACTGTGCAACGGTAGAAATGTGTGAACTAGGTTGAGTTTTTGATGCATAGTAAATATAGTAATAAACATATGTAATAAATCAATCATTTACTATGATTTACTATATACTATATAAATACAGTAATAAACATATGTAGTAAATAAAATTATAAAATTATTTTCATGTTACGGTTGCTATTAAAATTCAGTGTGTTTTCTAAATGTAAAAAAAAATATATATATATATATATATATATATATATATATATATATACTGTTATAAATATTTACAAAATACTAAATATTTCTGTTTCAAAAATAAATTATCTATCTATCTATCTATCTATCTGTCTATCTGTCTGTCTGTCTGTCTGTCTGTCTGTCTGTCTATCTATCTATATATCTATCTATCTATCTATCGTTCTATCTATCGTTCTATCGTTCTATCTCTCTATATCTATTTTTTATATATATATTTGCTTTTTTCATTTAACAAAATCATATTTCAAGTTTTAGTGTAATTTGGTGGTTAGGTTGGTGTATTTTTATGTATTTATTTATTTATTTTACATTTTATCTAAGGGAGTTGGATGACTGTGTAAAATAAAAAAAATAAAAAAATGATAATAATGAGCTCAATTATTCATTATTTATATTTTTGGGATTACTTCAAAGCAGCATAAATAAACATGCATATTAGAAAATAATATAATTAGATCAATATGTAACTGATATATAAATAATTTATGAGTGTGTTATATATGGCACATATATTGTAATATCTAATTGTAAATTTAGGATTACAGATGAAACATAAAAAATACACATCTTCAATGCAAATTACTTATGTAAGAGCTGTATGTCCAGCATATGTTGTCACTGATCCCATTATAATATCATGCAGTCCTTGTTTCAGCCACATAATTAATGCTCAGAATATTGCGGTTGCGCTTCACACACTATGACTGATGTCATTTCACAAGAGAGTCCTTGTGAAATCTGAATGTTGGTGTTAGACCGCTTCTCAGTCTCACAAGCCATTTAGACGTATATAAATCATCTTCTGCATTCACCAGACGTGTTTAATCATAAAACTCCCAAAGAAGTTTCTCTGAAATGCCCGGAGAGTGTTTTGGTGCGCTAGCTTTGGCAGCGCTTCAGCTCGTACCTTCCAGCGACACGAGCAGCGGTGTAGACAAGGTGCGGAGAAATGCAGAGACACCTGCTTGTTCTTGTCGCCATGTTTTGCATAATTTGAGCTGCTCGCTTTAACCGACTTCAACTCTTGGATTTCACTCATTCTCCTACAAACTTTCCATTTTCCTTGATGGGAGATTAACGGTCATCTTTCCCAATGCCTTTTTGAACTGTCTTTTATTATTTCCTTATTTATGCACATCACATTTCTATTTAAAATGTCATTTTAATGAACTCCGTCATTATGGCCTATGAATTTTTAATTTCCGTGTCAACTTCTGACGATTGCTGCTGGAGTGTCTTTCTAACCGCCTCGTCTCTTCACTCTTAAAAATAATTGATGGTTCCATGAAGAACATCCATGGAATCTTTCCATTTCACAAAAGGTTCTATATACTAGATAAGGTTCTTTAGATGATTCAAATGTTCTTCACACTAAAAAAGCAGTTCTTTGAGGAACCAAAAATGGTTTTTCAGTGGGATCCACCTTTATTTTGTTCTTGGATTTACTGTGAGGAAATCATTCCAAACCTGGGCTTTTTTTTTTTTTTGCTTTTTTTTTTGACATACACAACCAAAAATCCCTCTGTAGATTTTGACCTTTCACCGTAGCCTTTCATAGAAGGTCTTCATTGGAGCCAAGACCCCTCAGGTAGTTGCCAGGTTGAAGTCGGAGCATCTACCAATCCAAGTGCCACCCACACCCGCTTCTTTATCCTCGACATCCAATTCCACCTCTATCCAGACCCCAATCAAGTCCAGATTCTGTCCCTAAGCCCTGTTCTGTTCAGTCGGTGGACTCGTCCTCGTGCGATAAGGTGAACGTCTGCCTCAGCCTGACAAACCTTCTCTTGCCATGCCAGTGCCTTGTGCATGATAATTGAAAATGTCAGCATGATTTTAGAAAATGTCATTTATCTTGCTGAGCTGTGGCTAATGCTGCCGCCCTTTAATGTTGGTCTTGGATCAGATTAGTTGTATCTGTGACAGTGGGGTTTGGATGGAGAAAACTGGCACCAGATCAGTATTTGAGCACTTGAGCAGCTTCCTGAATGGTTACAAATGTCAGTTTTCATTTTGAAAAAGTGTTCTTTTTCATGTTTAGACTTTTTTCTAATTTAACCGGTGAGGACAGAAAGAATAGACAGGAAATGAGGGGAGACGCCAAATGATGGATTTGGAAATGATGCAAAATGGATCTCAAGTCTGTGTCCCAGCATGTGGGCTGACAGGCAACACCTCCAGTGTACACCACAACAACCCCCCCCCCCCCCCCCCCCCCAACCCCCCTTTTTTTTGAAGGTGGGAGGGGTTTGATTTTTGTTAAATTACTTTGCTTTAGTATTATTATGGATTGTACTATTAATGATTACTACTAAACATAATTGAGTGCCAAATAAAAGTCAACATTTGCTTATTTAGTCAGAACAATACTTGCTCAGAATTTATTTCTATTACTTTTATAAATTACAAAATCTACCAAGAAATGTCCAGGTCACATTTCACCCCCAAACCAAAATAAATAATAATAATAATAATAATAATAATAATAATAATAATAATAATAATAATAATAATAATAATAATAATAATAATAATAATTATTATTATTATTATTATTATTTGCATAAATAAATAAAAATAAACTTTATTTATTTATTATTTTAAATTTGTTATATATTTTATCTATCACAGTAATATCTGTTACTATATTTTATTTTGTAATATATTTAAATTATCTTTAATTATTATTTTTAATTTACTCTTTATACACATTAATGAAAAAAAATGAAATGATAAAATAATATTTGTATATTTTTGTAAGTTATAATATTTGTAACAGTACTGTTTATTTATTTTATTTATTTATTTATCTGTCTGTCTATCTAGCTATCTACTCCTGGTTTTTGAGCTGAAATGACATACATGAACCTACAGTGTTTTCATTTATTTATTTATTTTTTAATAAAATGTGACACTTTTGCATGAGATTCACTTATGCATTTGGTAGACACATTCATCAAAGCGACTTACAAAGCATTCAGCCCATACATTTGATCAAGGGATATTTTCCCTGAGAATCAAACCCTTGACCATGATGCTGTTAACACAACACAGTTTTTGTTGTTGCTGCTGACACAATAGAGTCACGTCTCTGTGTTTCTCCAGTATTTTGTGCTTTGAATGTTGTTTTAGGTTGCCATGTCATATTGAAAACAATTCAACAATCACATTCTGCTCCCTTCATTTGCGTCCCGTCTAGCTGTCACATATAAATGCCCTCATAAGAAAAGCATCCGATTGGTATCCGGTGTACTTGACTGTAAACCAGCGCAATTATACATTTCTTTAGACAGACTACTTGATTTTAAAATACACCATGGTTTTTGTGTCACGTCAGAGCTGTTTTTAGACAGGCTGAATGTATTTTCCATTTCGTACTATGTACTTGTTCCATCTTGACAGTGGTTTTACGTACGGAGAAGGTTCGAGAAGATACGGAGGCTCGGTAGATGCGAGACAAAAGCCCAGCATCAGAGGTGTTACGCAGGAACAGTGACGCTCATGAGGACGTCTGTAACGAGAAAGACACTCTCTCATCCTGATGCCAATCTGGATTTTCTTTGTCAGCGGCTAGCGAGTGTGGGCCGCGCCACTTTTTTTCTTTCCGCCGGAGAAAGGGAGGTGTTGCTGTGTTATTGAGCAAGACAATCCTTCTCCAAAGATGAGTGGGTTAACAGGAACCATTAATTGGTTTAGCAGGATTTCATAGGGACTCTAGTTCCGGCTTAGCTTGCAGGCGGAAAAATGGTTATATTCAGATGTATTCAGCTCCTACTTGTGTTTTTTCCCTCTTTTTTTCATTGCAAATGATCTCAGTGAGAGGAGAGGCTGTTTAACATTTGCTTTTAAGCCTGAGGTTTTGATTCGGGGATCTGGAGATTAAAATAAAGTGGAGTTTGTACGCACGTCATCACTTTTAATGTTGAATTCAAAACCCGAGCTGTCATATATTATTCAATGAGTTTTCTTTTTTTCCTGCCGAGCTCTATATGCCGCTTTCACGAGACTTGCTGCTTTCAGCCGAGCTTAAAGAAACAATGCTCAACACGAGCAGGGTGCATTATAGGGGAGAATGGTGGGGTCTGAGCAACTAAAAATTAGCATTTGAATCCCACCAAAGGAGGGGTCTTGGATCTATCCATCGGTTGTTGATTGTATTTTGAAATGTAGGAGCTGCACTCAAAAATGAATTGGAGCATGCAGTTGATTGTAGGAAAGGGGCGGGATTTAAAGTGGGTTAAACGATTGGAGAAGTCCAGCGAACGTCATCAGAGAGAAGTCTGTTTCAGCGGAAGATGCATTATGACGTTTTCATTAAATGTTACAAGATGCAAGGAAATAAATACATACATAAATGCATACATAAAAAAACCCTGACAAAATGTACACAATATGGTCTATAGCATGCATATATATATATATATATATATATATATATATATATATATATATATATATATATATATATATATATATATATATATATATATATGTATGTATGTATGTATGTATGCAAATAAAAACTTTTATTTTGGATGTGATTAATCGTGATTAATCATTTGACAGCACTAATATATTTCAAAATTTTGTTTAAAAAAAAAAATTCAAATGTTTCCACAACCACAGAAGTTAGATTGAAATATTTAAAAAACAAGATGCTCAAAAACATGCATTTACAATAAACAAATGAGTTAAATTTTCACTCAATGTCACCTTGCTCTTTTTAGAAGTCTAGTAGATTGTGCATTAATTTAGTGCAAATAATTACTGCACAATAAAGAAATATTGCAATTTGCCTAAGATGTTGCATTAGTTCTTAGAACTCAGGGATACCAAGATATATTTTTGTAATTTTTTTTAAACATTTTTATCTTAACCGCCATAGAAAAGTGGCATGTGATTGGCACATTTTCAGTGATTTACAAATAAAACAAACAATAATTTAACTTTAATGCTTTATTATTATTATTATTATTATTATTATTATTATTATTATTATTATTAGTAGTAGTAGTAGTAGTAGTAGTAGTAGTAGTAGTAGTAGTAGTATAGTATTTTATGATAGTGTCACAATAATATAATGTTGTGTATGTATATATTAGTTTGCAGAAGTCACCAGAGGTAACCATAGCAAGCATAGGCTGCTTAAGCACATAATGAATTTACTTGTTAAAGTAATGCGTAAAACATTTTTAAGATGGTTAGCTTACTGTGCTAGTAGCACCAAAAAATGATTTGCACTACGTGAGACAAAAAAACTGCACGTTTTGAAAATTACTGACACCAGTTTTTTTTCCAAAAAAGTCAACTCTCCTTATGAATTTGCATTCTGAGCCCGCATATCTAATACCCTTGAATATCTATGTCTAGTTTTTTTTTTTTTTTCGTCAAGAACCTGAAGCAGGCTCGGTGATCTATAACCCAGACGGCAAGAGGATGTGTTTTTAATGTGTAGCCCCCATGGGAGCCCGGCGAGTCTGTTGTCGCTCTCTCTTAACCAAATTTATTGCCACTCTATCTTTGATACCCTAACAAAGGCAGCCGGTCGGCCGCTCCCGGCTTATTTGTCAAATCGCTGCACCTGTGAGTTCCTGCGCAGGAAAAATTCGCGACTGGAGCGCTCGGGCAGGAATAAATCTTTTTCTTTCACTCCCCTGTTGTTTTTTTGGGGGTGTTTCTCTGTTTGGTGCCAAAACAGCGAGGCTATGAATGAGTGGTCTCTCTCGTGAAGTGTAGTGGTGAAAGCCGTGATAAATTGCATTCGTTCTTGACACCTTCATTGGGTTATTTATGGTTCATTAATTGAACAGAAGAGGAGAGTTGTTGGCACAGTGGGGGGTTTGGGGGCCGTGCAAGACCCGGTTTCTATGTCTTTGCCTGGGTAAGACCCTCAGGGCTGAGAGGAATGAGTGAGAACGAGAGCGCGCCTCTCTTTTCTTCAGGTCTTCTCCCTGTTTACTGAAGAATGACAGAACATTCATCAGAAGAGGAGAGAGAAATGGACAATTGTACACTGTCTGCCCCAACCCATCTAGTCCAAAATTCTGGTTTTGCCCTTCCACATCAGACATAATTTAACATGGGTACATGTCCCAACCACTTTTGCCATGGCGGCTCGCTGCATGTATTTATATCTTTGAATTTTGCATTTGTTTTGTTTTTGAATAAACATTTTGGGTGATATTTAGTATTTTGGTTATAAAAGATAAATGAAATAACATTCATATGTAGTATACAATTTTAAATATTGCCCATTTATTGGATGGCTGCTCAATTACAATTATCGGGCTATTTTCCAATAATTAACACTCATGAGCAAACCTGCTAAGTTTTACTTTTTGGCTTCCTGTCTGTTCTAGTAAAATCACAAAACAAAAAGCAAATAAATTTTTCAACCCAGGCGCACTGGAAAATGATATTTCATTGTTTCGTGCACATATCATGACACCTTCAAAGTCAAATGTCCAGTAAGTGGCGCTAAAAGTGTGTTCAGTTTGATCTGAAACAGATAAACATGAATCTGGCCAAGTTTCATTAAATTGGTTGATGTATGTATCGCAACAGTTCAAAAATGAAATGTCTGGTGAGTGAATGTGAATCTGGCAAAGTTTTAGTATGTTGGTTGTTATGTGTAGTGGGGCAGTTTGGAAATGAAATGGCTAGTGAGCGAACGTGAATATGACAAAGTTTTATTACGTTGTTTGTTGTGCGAATCGCAACTGTATGGAAATAAAATGTCCAGTGAGTGAATGGGAATCTGGCAACTTTTTATTACTCATTTCTCTTAACTTTGACTCATGAAATGACTCATGAAATGCTGTATCAGGTGCGCTGCAGAGCAAGTTTACTAAGTCAGAAGAGCCCTATGGAGCTGGTTATGTGATGCAAATGTGAAAATGTATTAGTTAAGTCTTTGTTAACCGAATATCTGCCCCTGCAATCATAATTTGTGTGAAAATTAATAAAAGTTGGTGCCGTTTTACTACTAGTAGCTTTTATTTCAGGTGGAAAGTGAATTGCATGTATAGGTAGATTTGATTTATTTTCTTTTTTTTTTTAGGTTTGCATGTAGAAAGAGGCATGTTTTTTCAAATTACCCTAGGTTGAAATTTTGAAAAATACAATTACATTTTTTGAAATAATTACGTATATAAGTATGGATTAGACTCAGTTACATTAAAATATTTGTTTATATCCCAATTAATATTAATAAGCTCAGCTTTTGCCATTTTATGACATGACATAACCTGCACATCTGTGAACTACTACTACTTTTTAATCAAAGTGCTGCCCTCTGAAAACCCCCCAAAAACCTTTTTTAAATCCCTTAATTTGTGTTCATTTGGTTCTAGGAAGGAAGTGCGTTAATCACATTGAGCCAGGAATTGCACTGTAGGCGCTGAGTTCATCGCACAGCTCGGAGAATGAAACTCACTTCTCAAAGAAGTGAAAGAAGCTACTTGCTTTGTCTTTCCTTCAGTGGAAGACTGGAAATTCTGCCACCGAGCAACAGCCCGGAGTATAAACACTCGAGTCTGGTGGTACGATGCAACGCACGAGTAGCGTATTAAAGCGCTTGCTTGTCAGCATATGGCTTCTCTCGTTTTATCAGTGAAAAATCAAGTTGGTTCCTTTTGATATCAATCTCCTTTCAAGGCCCTTCAAGTCTTTCAAGGAGAAAGGGGCACTTCAGACATGAGCCTGCAAACACGCTCTTAATTAACAAGTGGATTAACGGTGCTCGTTTTCATGGAGAGGAGTAGCTCAAAGCACTTCAAAGGGTGATTGGAATGCAGCTTGAGGTACAGTAATGAGGGACGGCTGAAGAACAGAGCAAACTATGGGACTTCTGTAGATCCCTCTCACTCTCACTGTCTTATTTGTGCTGTTTGCTAAGGCAGTCACTGCTATTGCTCTCTCTTAGGGTTTAGGATTTGAACAAACCCTAAGAAATTTTGTGCCTATTTTTTCATTATATCATCATGAATACACCTCAGATTGTACAACCTAGCAATTACTGTAAAGTCAAAATGTGCAACTGTGACCCAGAAGAGCTATTTATTTGACAACAGGTTCCATTAGTTAATGCATTAACTAACATTAATCAACAATGAGATACATTTGACTCAGTGTTTTTACATTATATTAACTTACATTTTACAATATTTCTTGCTTTTCTTGCTGAAATTGTTGCATAATTTCTCTTTAGAAAATCATATTTCTGTTTTTGCTGGTATATACTAATGCAGTCAGATTTATCCAGTCAGATTTATTTATTAAAAAAAAAAAAAAAAAAAAATATATATATATATATATATATATATATATATATATATATATATATATATATATATATATATATATATATATATATATATATATATATATATATATATATAAATATATGGAAATTTTTTAAAAAGGAGAATTTTTTGCTTACCATTTTTTTCTCATGGAAACCTCACAGAAAATGTTCTCTTCAGAAAACTTTATTTCTGTGTTTATTAGCCAGATCTCTTGCAGCTTTGGGATTTTATATTTCAGAACCAAGCTTGTAGTTTGGATGACATCAAACAGTGGCCGTGATCACAGTGGCTTTGTGCTTGATGTCTTCTGCCCCATGACTGACGCTTCAGTTCCTGTCTCATCTGTCATTCAACCCATGAGCCCAGATGCAGGTTCACACTCATCCTACCCAGACTTTAAAATGTGAATGTGCAGTTCGGACCTGACTATTCTAGCTGATACATAAAGTAAACATAAAGTAAAGCTGCAAAATCTGTATAATATAATAATTTATTATAAAATAATGTAAAGTTCTTATAAGAAAAAATATGTATAGATATGTATAGAGAGTGAATCAGTATTTTGACTGAAAAAAAAGAAGGCAGTGGTTCTATTTACATATTTTCTTAGCGATAGATGCTATTTACACTAAGTGCAAATAGCTATAGATTCTATTTACACTGTTAAAATAGCAATATTTTATCCTATTTATACTACTTATTGCAAATAATGGCAATTATCTGCACCTCAGTATTGTAGTACATTATAAAACAGTACGCAATAATAACGTATTGAGTGCAAATGATAATTTTAATTCAAATTATTAAATGGATGCCACCTTATTGGGACAATAAAACCCTCCCTACACCTACCATAACCCTACCCGATACTTTATTTTCAACTTTTTGATTATTTCCTTCATTTTTATTGAAAATAAATGCCTTTCCGATGCGATATGAGATTTGAAAAGGGAGAAAAAAAGTTCAGCAAAAGGCGGACTCGAACTCGGGTCGATCGCATCAAAAAGCGCAAGCCTTATCATCTACGCTACGGAAACTGACATTTAATGAGCACGTTGGTGGGCGGAGTTAGTGTAAATAGCCTCTGCCAACAAGGCGGGCTATTTGCACTTAGTGTGAATAGACACTCCGAAAAAAGAATATTGAGAATAAAATATTTTCAAATGCAAGCCAGAACGTGTTTGGTCTTTCATATGTAGTTAATTGGTGCTAGATTTTTGACCAATAGAATTTCACTGTGGGCGGGGTTATGCAGCAGGTTAACTTTGGTTAACATGTAGTAAATGCGATTTATCAGTTCCTTGTTCCCTCTGTTCTTCCATTGATGTGAGTCTGATTTGTTTTCAGGTGATGACAAATCCTCCCCCTCATTTTTACAAGTACAAAGTCCCATTTCTCTTTGGAAATGGCTCACATTTTGGCGTACATTTAGCTGCTGTAGCAGAAAGTCGAGCAAAGCTTGTGGCCGCACCACACGAGCACTCTGTGTGTATTTTTAAAGGGTTTGATCTGGCAAACACATGGTTGATAGTAATCTACACTTCAATTACACTGCACAGCTCATCGGACGTTATCTGTCTCGCTGCCGCTGGAGGCCGAGGGCTTTGACGTGGCGTCAGAGCCGATGTGATTCAGCTTTTCGACAGCTCTCACAGAGCGGCTACACCCACCTGTGTCGATAATGAGTGCGAGTGTGTGTTTTCATGTTGGGCACCAACCTCTCTGTGTGCATGGAGGGGCTTTTATGCTGACGCTTTTAACTCGCTCTGAGAATGTCACGTTGTTCGTAAGCATTAATCACATGTTTAGAATGCTGTAATTATGTGTTTAGACGAATGTCAAAAATAAATAAGAAAATATATTTTGCTGAAAGGAAATTTAATGCTATTACTTTTTTGAAATTTAATTTTAAGATATTTTTTAATGTTATTTGAATTTTATTATTTGAATTTATATTTAATTTCTCGTTACTGTAATGCAGTGTGAAAAAGTATTACTTTTATTTTTATAAAGGGTTATAAATGTGTTATTGAAATTTTCTTTACTATTCATTATATTTTTGTTGTGCTGTTAAAATCAAACTGAAGCTAAACTTATAATAATAATAATAATTCATTGCTTTAAATAAAATAAACGTTCACTGAAATAAAATAAAATGTAATATATAGCTAATCGCCACGGCAAAGGCACTTCTCATTTTTATTTAGTTTGACTAGATAAGGTAAAATTACTAAAACTAAAATAAAATCAATAAAAACTGAAAATATAAAAATAAAAACTGATATAAAATATTAATAAAAATATAATAGTATCTCAGCGATACTAAAATAACACTCGTGCTACTTTTATACAAGTCATTTTATATTTTTTAATGCAATAAAATGTTAATTGAAATGCTATTGAAAATTTGATGGGAAATGTGATTAATCGTCATGAAAGAAATCATAAAATGCAAAAAAAAAAAAAATTAAAATGAAAGAAAGAGAATAAAACCTTTATGATCTTTTAAAAAGCTTGTTTTTTTTCTATATTATTATAATTTATCATTTTAAAATATGAATCAGAATGGTTTTATGAGACACCTGGTTCCTTTCCTACTCCAGTAGGGGTCTTTTTCATAAACTCTGACATTGTAAGGCACATATGTAGTCTTGATAAGGCCCTTTGATGAAGTACCTTCATTTGTTCCATTAGGCATGTTTTTTTGTTCCTCAGTAAGTGAACTCTCTTAAAGCAAAGCAGTGCAGAGTGTGTAGTGTGTAACAGAGTATCTCTACACAGACAAGAGGCATTTTTATGAGTTTAGTCTAGAAATGCATGCTGGGGGGTTATTTGTTTGATGTAGTGGAAACATGCTATAAATTCTGTAATATGTGTTGTTTATGGTACTGATTTGCCTCTCTCTCTTTTTTCTCTCCCTCTCTCTCTGAATGGTTGCTGTGTGTTGGTCTGTTCCTTTTGAATTACATCATAAAGGTAAGTGATTTTGATATAGAAAATAGTAAAACTCTTTACACACAGTGGCCCTGAAAAGTATTGGATGCATCTGAAAATCTATCAAATTAAGTCTGCAAACAAATAATCTTTTCTCTAAACAGAATTTTCATTTTCTATTTTTGCCTTTGATTTTTGGCAACCTGGTCTCATAAAAATACGTACCTCTGCGCACTTTTTGTGCGACACCATTTTTACGTACCTTACTGCACGTTTCGCCGCAGTTTCAAATAGAAATGTCCACTGAGTGGCGCTAAAACACAGGTTCAATACGTGAACCCTGGCGCGTTTTTATTACATAGATAGTGGTACGTATTGCTGTTTTTTTATTACGTTGCTTCAGATACGTACTGCGGCGGTTCAGAGTTCAAATATCCGGGGACTGTCGCTAAAGGTTAATGCTCTATCGTGTTGGAAATATGCCCTACACCAAATCCAGCCCTAAACCTACCCGATAGTGTTAACAAATGCACAACTGATACAAAAATGTATTAGTTGATGCAACCGTGCCATTTGAACTTCCTTTTACGCAGATATCAACTGCTTTGTCGAACCGTAGTTACATCGGTGCTTCTCGCCTCCTAAGTCCGTCTCCGTACTCCGTGAGCTACCGATCAAACCTACCGTTTGTGAAAACCCATAGATATAAAGCTGGATATGTGCCATGCTAACGTTCAAAAGCATCAGTTTTTAAATCTCCCAGCATATTAATATTGTTTTGAACTCATAACATGATATTCTTCAAGTAATTGTGCGAAAATTAAGCTTTATTAATCAAAACTCTGTAAATTTGTGTGAAAAGGAATAAAAGGTGTAGGAGCTTTACTGCCTCTAGTGGTCATTTCTTTTGGAAACTGCAGCGATATGTACTTCTTGGTACGTATTTCTTGTCACGCTAAAAAGTGCACCAGGTAAATAAATGCCATGAGACCAGGTAGATATTTGGTGATATGTTTCTAAAGCAATTTTTTGTTTGTTTGTTTCGTGTTGTTTTTATTTTATGGAGGTTAGTTTGTATTTATAACGGTGGTTTGTTTTATTAGCTTGTAGTTACACCAGGGTTTTGTTTTGTGTTTTGGACCCTTTGATGTTGGTTTTGTTTTGTTGAGTTTAGCTTGTGTTTATGACAAGAGTTCTGTTTTTGTTTTTTGCTTGTTTGTTTTTGTGGAGGTTAGCTTGTGCTTGTAGTTTTGAAAAAAAGTTTTGTTTTCTGTTTGTTTTGCTGTTTTGTTGAAGTTAGCTTGTGTTTATACCGAGTGTTTTTTTTGTTTTGTTTTTTGTTTTTAAGGTAAGCTTATATTTACATTTACAAATTTATCTAAAATATTGTTCGTTTTTTGTTTTGTTTTTGTTGCAAAATTATTTGCTATTTCAGATATGTAACAGCGCTGTAGTATCGTTGGAAACTGTTGGATAATTATAAGACTGTTTAAAATGCATAGCTAAATCATAAGGAATGTAATTGTGTAAATTATACTGCCAACAACCAAGCCATTTTATTTATCTTGTATAAAGGCACAGTATTAATGTGTCAATTACAAATCCTGTGGCTTTTCCCATCAAAACATATGCACATCTGTTATATCTCAGCCTTTTCTGTCACTTCTCGGAAAAAAGTGCAAGTTTGCATAAAACAGTGTTTTTATTTTGTGCACTTGGAGTTGAACCACTTGAAAGGTTGTTAACTTGTCAGGACCGTTAGATCACACCTGTTAGTGACCTTTGGAACAGAGTAGTGTGCATATGATGTGATGGTTACGATGGCAACCGCTCAGCCGGTCACACGCTACTGCTTCCAGTTCACACACACACACACACACACACACACACACACACACACACACACACACACACACACACACACACACACACACACACACACACACACACACACACACACACACACACACACACACACACACACACACACACAGATATACAGTTCCAGGGTTCCTCCACTAAGTGGCAGATACTCTGTGCTTATACATACACCTGGTAAGCAAATCAAGATGGATTACGGACAACAAACTTTTATCAGGTTTCATATATAGAGCGAGGGCAGATGAAATGCTTAGCTGAATGAACTGAATAGTGCTCACACCTTCACATAGATTACCATCAAATAATGGTTTTCATTTCAGTCTTTCGTGGCTATTTGAAAATTATTAGTATTAGTATTACTGTTATTATTATTACTCTGTTTGTCAGTAGGGTCCAAAAGTCTGAGATGACAATCAAAATCTAGAATTTATAACACATTTAAAACTTGAAATAAATAATGTTGCATAAATACTACTACTACAACTAACTGAATGTTTTAACAAAAAATAAGAAATATTTCAATTAGGTCAGTAATCAAATAAGTTCATTTGTGACATTTGAGTGCTTCTGTCTTTAATGCAAAATATGGACAGACCGAATACTAAAATATTATTTATTTATTTTATTTTATTTTACATTTTTTTCAGCTTTTCGCTCAGTGTTTTGTTCATAATATAATATGTAATGGGGTAACAACCCAGTGTTTTTTTTTTGTTTTTTTTTTATTAGTACTATAATTTCAGAATTTACTATAATAATAATAATCATAATAATAATAATAATAATAATAATTATTATTATTATTATTATTATTGTCATTATTATTATTATTATTATTATTGTTATTATTATTATTGTTATGATTATTATTTTACATTTGTAGCTGGGGTTGCCTCATTTATTTATTTATTTATTTATTTATTTATTTATTTATATTTAAATAGAATATTATTAACTTTTCGTTCTCTGCATATACAACACTGCATAACTAAATCTAAAACCAGATTTGTTTTCAGTTGCCTAGCAGATTTAAAAAAAAAAAAAAAAGATTTTTTTTTTTTTTCCTCCTGGTTCCTGATAGAAAAAGCCGGCTGCCTCTGTGAGTGACATATTTCCAAGCAGTCGGCACACATTGCAGGTCTCAGAAGAACATGGCTGTCACTGTGACAGTTTATTGACAGGTTCTTCAACTGCATGGGTGTCTGCCTCTCTTTGAATCATCACTGGTGCTCCAGCAAATGCGATCCCCTCTGATGGGCCCCTTTAAACTTGTCTGATGTCCCTGAGCAATAAGAGAAGTGACAGATAACAAATAAGCCCATAATTATCACATCTCAGGCCCTCGTCACGTACTGTATTTGCATAGCATTGGTGTTTTGAAAGCAGACTGTATTAAACCTGCAGAAATGTTTTTTTTTTTTTTTTTTTTTTGGATTTCACCAAAAAAAAAAAAAAGAAAGTAGTCTTCATTTACTCATCCTCGTGTTGTTTCAGATAAATATGACTGAGTTTTAGGTAAATATTGTGGGGCCAGTCTTTTCAGTATAAATAGGGTCACTATTTATATTTATTTTCACTGAACAGGGTCTATCAATATTATTTATATCTATTTATTTATTTGTTTTTTCTGTGGCAGAATCATTAAGTCCGGGTTTGTGAACTTGATTAACTGATTCATTGAAAATATTTGACTCAAAGGAATGACTTATTTGCAGGAGATTTCAACAGTGGATCAGTCAGGTTTGTGTAGAAATGATTCAGTACATTTTGTGATCCAGATCACAGATTCAAATTCATTGAAAAGGTCAGACTTGAGGAGAAAAAACAGAAAACACAAACATACACATGCTGATTAATATGGATATGACAAATAGATTGCGTGTGACACAACAAATTGTTCTGTTTGTGTATCAGTTAGTCTGTTTATGTGAACCAGATTAACTGATTCATATAAATATGACAAAACCAAACCATTCTGATTCACTTACAATCGTTCAGTCTGTACATGTGAACCAGATTAATTATTACTTGCGTGAGATAAATGAATCAAAACCATCATAATTTAGTCTGTTTTTGTGAACCAGGTTAACAGATTCATTGAAAAGATTAGACTCAAAAGAACAGAACAGTTTTCTTGAGATTCGAAAACCAGATCAGTCCAGTTTGTTTATAATTCACTTAGTCTTTTTATGAACCAGATTAATCAATTCTTTGCAAAGATTAGACTCAAAAGAACAAATTGTTTTCAAACCATATCAGTTTGATTTGTGTGCTAATCACTCAATCCTGTTTTGTGTACTGAATTATTGAAAAGGTTAAACTCAAATTTCTTTGCAAATTGGACATTGGGACTTTAAGAGGCTTGAAGTGTAGTGAACAAGTTTTAGAAACCGCTTTCAAGACACTTTTATGCTGCATTTTGTCAGTCCCCATCCACTTTCATTATGTGGAAAAGTGTCACCTGGACGTTCTTCAAAAATTCACTATTTGGAAAGACATGATGGGTGAGTAAATGATGACAGAACATTAATTTCTAAGCAAACTATTCCATAAACTCATGGTTGTCTATGCTGTGAGTCTGTCCTCCTACTCTAACAACGTGAATGAACCGTGGATGTAAAGCTAAAGTGCGGTGAGCCAATAAAGCCTAAGGTTTGAA
Organism: Acrossocheilus fasciatus; assembly: GCA_036784905.1. Taxonomy (NCBI): domain Eukaryota; kingdom Metazoa; phylum Chordata; class Actinopteri; order Cypriniformes; family Cyprinidae; genus Acrossocheilus; species Acrossocheilus fasciatus. Next base: position 16,359,039 of record CM071962.1, on the reverse strand, counting down.
AAAAGGGACTAAATGGCTCGACCAGACTGAGGTCCAGTGAAGTACAAAGCATACTAAAGGACAAGATTGCTCCTATTGTGTTTCTTGGCTGTATTTCCCCACAGAGCAGCCTCTATCTTCCGAGACCCTGCGGGCTTCATATCAAACCTTCAAAAAAGAGGCATAAAAAAAGAACAAAAAGATAGACTGCGAGCGAAAAAGAAATAACTTTTTGGAGTACGCTGAAAATAGATCTGCAATGACTGGCTCGTAGAATTTCATCTTTATTCTACCTGGAACACAAAAGACTAATCATGGCCATCACAAAGGCCGTGTTCCCATCGCTCAGTGAGTTATAGCTCAGGCTGAGCCGCCATAAAGGTGCAGCGGTTGCGCAGCCGCCGGATTAGATGAGAGGTGGCGCTGTCCTGTGGATCTCGCTAGAAATACTGAGAGAGAGATTCAACAAGAAAATCGGACGTTTGACTTGTTTTGAGTGTGGCATGTCTTGTAAATGAAAACAGCACATGAATGCTTGTTTGCCCATCGTGTTAAACTGATTTGTAACTCATCTCTGTTTGTGCTACAGGCCTGAATGGTGCCTTAAGTTGTGTGGTTTGTTGAGGAAAGGTGTGCTATTATTTCTCTAAGTGATCAGTATTTTAATTTGTTAAAACTGGCACAAAAAAAAAAAAAAAAATGTGATGATGAAATTGGCACAACATTTTCTATTCTGTTCTTTTTAATTATTTATTTTTAATTATTTATTTATGTATTTACTATTTTGTCATTTGTTTATTTTTATTAAAGTGTCTTATTTATTTTTAATTATTTATTATTTAGTTTTTATTTTATATATTTTTATATATCTGTTTTGGTTTTATTTATTCTTTTACTTCATTTAAATATTTTAAATATATATATATATATATATATATATATATATAATATATATATATATATATATATATATATATATTTTTTTTTTTTTTTTTTTTTTAGAGTTTTTTAAATTATTTTTGGTTTATTGATTTACTTAATTAACATTAAACAAACTTAATGTTTAATTACATATTTTTCATTTTTGACTATATTTGTTTTTATTTATTTTTGTCATTTATTTCGGTTTATTTATTTTTTTTAACTTTATATTAAACAGTCTTTGTTTAACTATATTCATGTTATAAATGTATTTGTAATTATATTTGTTATTTTCAATTAGATCTATTTTTGTTTTCATTTGTTTTTTTGTTTGTTTTTTTGTTGTTGTTTATTTATTTTTTATGTTAACTGAAAAATGACTGAGAAAAATAAGAATATTTTCTGTTTTCAGTTATGTTTAAAGTCTTTTTTTTTTTATCTGGAAACAAAGATAAAAAAAAGTACTAGACCTTTTTTGGGGCATTTTATAGTTATGTGCCGTTTAACTATGTGCCGTTTAAGAGCGTTTCTTGGACAGACATTTATTTTTCCTGGATCCAACTTTTGGAGGTGTTTGAATTACTTTCAGGGCCTTTCTCCGGTCCATCTCTCAAAAGGTACAGCTAAAGCTCATCTAATTGGTGGTTCATCTTTAATTAGTTTGGCTCTTTTGCACGGCTGCCATCAGGAATTGAAAGCAGTGGAGTGATAGCTGACATAACCACCCCCTTCACTTCCTCCATCCCTTCCAACCCCGTCTGATTCATTTCATCTTCATTTCCCTAGATCCTGTTTTTAAAGTTTTATTTAGGCTGTCATTTATTTAATAAGGGATTATTTATTTAGCGCATCAAATCATTCTGGAATGAATATTTATATATTTGTGGGGGCTTTAAATATTTACATGGTCCCCTCCACTTTCTCTGGTGCCAAGCCACGGTAATGAGTGTTGTTGTTGGATATGCAGCGGAATAACAAGACTGGTTTCAAAGTAAATAATCCTTTGCATATATTTGAACTTAATTGCTTTGAATGTATTATGAGAGTTGATGCTCTGATCTAAGTGTAATTTGAAGTGTAAAACGGATGGAGCGGGGTCGAGGTAGTGTTATTGCATATGAATTATGTTAGTATGAATTTGAATGGTTTCGCGACTTAGCGAATAGCATTGCATTTTTTACCGCTTGTTTTGCATGGATTTTTTTTTTTTGCGCAATAGTCGACCTCACACACTTTCGTTTTGCTAGCATTAGTCACATATTTCAGTGCGCCAAACGCTCATTATTGTTAAGATCCGTTACACCTTACAACCCAGCAGCAAAGCTACGTAACCAGCCATTGGCTCGAAACAACCATTGTTCCGTTCCAAAACCATGTTTTCCATGTTTCGGCAAAACGTTGCAGATAAACATTGTACATTGCCTTACACATTATCAATAGTGAAGCGATATATAAAAGTTCACAACGATATCACTTTCAAATCAAGCAGCTTTTTGTTGCTCAACTTGGTGAATCCACATGTTCAACATGTCCAGATGCAAAATTTGTGTTGGGAAATCTTATTGATTACGTGGATTCAAATTGAAATCCCTGGATTTCGTCCACAAAATTTGTTGACAAGGGGTCACAGTCTACAGATAGGAAGACCGTTCCAAAAGACGCTATCTTAATGTGGCACTGCATGTATCCTTCACCAAGAACACAATCTCAGAATCTCAGCGAGATAAGTGGGAAAAAATCCAAAATGGCTGACAGGGAGAGATAAATGCTGATTGTGAATAAACTGTTTCATTTAGCATAGAAAACTATCAAAAATAGTTCAATCAAAAACTGTTTGTGTGAGTTACGTCTTTTTACCCTCATACGAGTATTGTGCTGTTAGCTTAGTGACGTGCTAACATCAAACTCTGTTGAAATCATTGTGATTCGAGCCGCCTGTGTGAAGCTTACTTTGGAACGGAGGCCTAGTGCGAACATTAACACTCATTTTAGCCAAAATCAAATGTGGCATTGCACATATTATTTGGTGAGAAAGCAATCCTAGAATTCATTGCAGCAAAATAAGTGGCTTGGGAAAAAAATAAAAAAAATAAAAAATTCCAAAATGTCAATTAAATATACACTATTTCAGTCAGTGAGGAAAAGTATCGAGATTTAGTCATTTACTCAGTGTTTGTGTGTTTTTTTTGCGTCTTTTTATCTTTATTAAGAGTATTTTACTTTTAGCTTAGCAACATGCTGACATCCCAGATCCCAGCAATCCCAGAATTCATTGCAGTAAGATAAGTGGGAAAAAAATCCAAAATGTCTGACAGGGAGTGAAATGTCGATTCGTTCAGTTTACTCGGTTTTCAGTTTATGTTTATGTGAGTTGTGTTTTTTAGTATTACATTGTTAGCTTAGCAACATGCTAACATCAAACTCTTTTGAAATGTATTTAGTCTCCTGTCCTCCTCGCGTTGGAACAGGTCAATCCAGGCAAACATTTATAGCCTATGGCCTAGTGTTTATAGCCTATTGCCTAGTGTGAATATTAGCTGGAGCATAGCATTCACTTTAGCCAAAATACATGTGGCATTGCATGCATATTTCACTGCAGTGTGATAAGTAGGGGGAAAAAAATCCAAATTGGTCGACAGGGAGGGAGAAATATTGGTTGTAAATAAACTCTTATTTCTTTAGTATGAAAAATCTTACTCAAAAAATATTTTACCTAATGTTAATGTGAATTGTGTGTTTTTACTCTTAATACAGTATTGCGCTGTTAGCTTAGCAACATGCTAACATTAAACTCTTTTGAAATCTGTGAGTTTACTTTCCAGTGCGAAGCTCATGTTGGAACAGAGGTCATTCCAGGCAAATGTTTATAGCCTAATGTAACGTATGGCCTAGTGCGAACATTAGCTGGAGCGTAACGCTATCTAGCTAGACTGTTCAATCAGAGGTTGTCTCCATACTATTACCACGGACCCTAATGAGCAGCTCCTAGCAGGTGCGCGGGCCGAGTAGCACCCTGATTTGTTCTGCATGCTAAATATGGCCTGTAATCTTTATTCCTCTGAGTAGCTTATTAAAAGTGAAAGGAAGATGAAACCTTCGAGCGTGCAGACCATTCCTTTTCTCCTACTGTTTATCAGCGGATCTTTTTCCTCCCTTAATATTGAGGTTATAGTAACCTTAGTGGGTGATAGATGTGGCGTGTGACTTCAGGTAATAATAGCCATGATGGATCCCTACCTGAACCCAGGAGATGTAATCTTGCAGGATGCGGAAGATAAAGTGGCAGCCGGTTGAAAGATACACACGTAGCAGCGGCGCCCATCCAGCGACGCACTTTATCACAAGGCAGACAACACCGGGGTGTCCAAATTTATGACGGCTTGCTGTGTCTTTAATTCATCAATGGTTAACTCAGCCCCAAGTGTATTCATTGGTATCTGCTGGTTGGTGAATAATGTCTTATCTAGAGAGTAAATACTCGGTTTGTTTGTGTTTCTGTTGTTTAATTTGAATTATAATTATGTAGCTTCAGATTTCAGCTGCAGAGACATTCATGAAACACGAGCAGACCAAATTTCTCATTAAATTTATAAAACGATTCCTATGTAAAATGTTTGATTTAACTGAATGCAAAATGTATGTATGAATGGTTTTCTGAATGTATTTATCTCATTAATTGAGTGGCTACATCTAATATTTGTATTAAAAAAAAAAAAAAAGGTTACACTTTATTATGATAGTCCACTTTAGACATTCTACTAACTATAAGTAACTTTGTAACTACATGTCAACTACATGTCAACTAATTCTCATTAATTTGCAACTACATGTCTACTAACTCTCAGTAGTGTAGGTTTAGGGTTAGTAGAATAAGTTGACATATACTTGCAAAGTTTCTTATAGTCAGTATGTTGTATGTTGTGGACCCATCAAAATAAAGTGTTAGAAGATATTAAGCAGACAGTCTACTAATACTCTAATGACTGCTAGTTGACTTGTAGTTGCAAAGGTCATTACTGTTAGTAGAATGTCTAAAGTGGACTATCGAAATAAAGTGTTACCAAAAAAAAAATTCTCACACCTTAAGACTATTTAACATAAATTTGTTTGCAAGCTTAAATTTTGTATGGCTTTTCAGTTTTGCAATATTTTACAATAGAGATCCGTTGCAGGCTGGACTCAAACCTGAATCACCTATATGACCATCACAGCTCAATATATATAATAGAATATAGTAATAGTATTTAGGGCACGAATCGTCATTCAAACACGCATTTTAGCGTGGCCGCAAAGCTGTATTTGACGAATCAAGATCCAGGACCAAAATTATCTTTTTGATATGCTCTAGTCTATATTGACCCCAAATTGTCGTATTGTTAGTCAAGTGATATCTAAATACAAAAGCTAAGTGTTTTATTTTATAATACAAAAAGCGTCATGCAACGAGGCTAATAACATTCATGCATATGTGTATAGCCTCCCGCTCCGATCTCCCAGCGCAACAACAGTGCGCGGTACAAGGTGGCACAGTCATTGCTCCATTAGCAGGTAATTAATGACGCTCATTTGTGTAACTGTTATTAAGCCCTTTGAAATATTGTTTGTGTTCAGATGAAATGAAACGCATCCCAGAAGCCATCCATTGTGGCGGTCGAAGATTAAAAGAGCAGTAACGCTCTTTGAAAAATGTTATTTTATCGATGGCGATTTTTCACCATACCCTCTGGGCCGCCGCTGACAGGGAAACGCTGTAGTCCTCCTTCATGTTGATGTCCTTTTTTAGTCTACAGTACCTGGGGAGAACAGTAAGTGTGACTGATTCATTCCTTGACCAGTAAAAGGTGTCAGCCAGGTGAGAATGGATGTGGTGGGTATTGACAAGAAGAAATGCCTGCCCTGTTGTCCTGTTCAGTCAGCACAGATAAAGAGGCTGGGAAAACGAGTGCGTTCTGAACAGAAGCTACAGCGATGCTTTCCTGGTTTTGACCAAGGGCAGGGCCTCGCTGTTAGTTGTATTTTTGCCTCTGGTTTGAAACCTAGTGAGCTGCCTAGCTAGGCAGTATTTTCAGGCAAAATATGATGGCCAGAAATGCTGTCCTGGTAGGCAGCTCACTAAATTTTTAAACACAGTTGTCGTCATCAGTTGAATCTTTCTTTGGGTAGGTTAGATGCTAGCTACGCTGTATGTTTATTGTTATAGTATGTGCAAATAGCAAGGTTTTTTGTTTGTTTGTTTTTGTTTTTCAACACACATGAATTCATACCTAAAATCATCTTGTCAAGGTGCGCTAACAGTTTTTGGGACTTAATTTGCCAGGCGAATGAAAAGCTGTGTTAAAATCTACTCTGAAAACCTCTGTATCTAAAATGCTAAAATGTTTGCTAAAACCTTGTAACAGACCATGGTTAATTTGTGGTTACCATGGTTTAACTATAGTAACCATGTTGTATTTGGTTTTATTTGTTGTAAAATTTTCACATAGCAACAGGGTATGTGTTAAAAGTACCCTGCTGGAAAAAAAAAAAAAAAAGAAACCATCACAGAAATTCTAATGGTTTTTACAACAAATACCATTACAAACAACACACACCATCGAGTTTTAACCATTATTTAAAACCATTAAAAAATGGTTTACTGTAGTGTGTTTTGGGACATTTTCCATTAGGATTTAGTGGTTTTTAGCCACCAATAGAAGGTGACCAATTACCAATATAGACCAACAAGATCCATTACAGTTTCCATTAAAACCAATAAAATTCCCATTATAACCAGTTAAACTACAAGTTCTGTCATAGTTTTTTATTTATTTATTTATTTATTTATTCGCAACAGGGTGCTCTGAACACCTAGCATCTGTTTAACAACATGTTAAAACAACTGAAAAAAAAACAAAAAAACAAAAACGTAGCAACCTCATAGTGACGTCAAAAAGTACTCACAGAATATTAAACCTTAACATCTCTAACTTTAGCAAGCATAACACCATGCTAAAACGAAACAAACAATCTTTTCAATAGCTAAATTTTAAAATATGTTCAGAGAACTTTAGCAAATGCAAATTAAAAACTACTCTGAAAAACTTAACATCTGTTTAGCAATATGCTAAAAACAGCACCAAAAACCTTAGCAACCTCATAGTGATGTCAAAAAGTACTCACGGAAGCTTAGTAAAGCTTAGCAAACCTTAGCATTTGTACCTTTAGCAACAGCATAGCAGCATTTTAAAATGTGTTTAGAGAACTTTAGCAAACGTGTTTAAAAACTTTGAAAATGTTAGCATCTGTTTAGCAAAATGCTAAAAATAACCTCATAGCAACGTATCAAAAACTACTTACAGAAACTTGGTAAACCTTAGCATTTAGCAGCCGCTAAATCTGGAAACCTTAGCATCAGTGTAGCTACATACTAAAAATGACTCTTAAACCTTAGCAACCTCATAGCGACAGGTGCTCAGAGAACCTTAGCAAACATGTTAAAATATTGTCTGAAAACCTTAGCATCTCGTTAGCAACATGCTAAAACCACTTAAAAAACATAATGGCAAGTCAGCTTGTGAGGTGGGGAAATGATGTTTAATTTCACTTGTGCCATTTTAATTGTGCAAAATACCATCACAGGGCAAAATAGTGGTTAAATTTAAGGACTCTCACTTTGGCATGCAGGGTGCAGATGTGCAAGAACCATTAATGTAACCGAATGAGAGGAAAATAATTCAGTTGCAGTGTTTTCACCCAACCGTAGTTGTTTTTGTGCTCCTGCAGTATTTTTAGGTTTTATTTCATGCCATTTACAGTGTCTCCATGCCTGGTATAATCCGGCCTTTATTCCTCTCTATGTGATAGTATCATTTCCTCTCGCTGGTGTCCGTTGGCGGCTCTGTATCTGTATCCTGGAGTGAATGGCCCGGCTCTCTTACAGGGATCTGATTTCCCTCAAGAGAGGATCACGTTGGCTCCTTTTTTCTGCACTCCAGCGAGGGAGGAAATTTTGCTGGGCTTTTCTACTGATTGAGAGAGAGAGAGAGAGAGAGAGTGAAAGCCAGGAGGGATTGGGTGGAGAAATGAAAAGTAGTTTGTGAACAAACGTAGAGGCAGATCACTCAGTGACAACAGTACACAGCCAACACACACACTGGCACACTAACAAACAGGCACTAGGAAGAAACATCTCTTTGGGATTTATATTTAGTATCTGGTATGAAATATTGCATAAATAACGTGAATAAGTCACAATAAGTCACTCCTTAAAATCTGCCATTGCAACTAGTGTTGGGTGTAACGTGTTACTAAGTTTAAAAAAAAATCAAGATTCGTCTAATTTTCATCGTTTTTGAAAGAAGTCTTGCTATGAAGAGTTTACCTCAGAAGAACGAACTGACACGGCTTTATTCAGCAGAGATCATTTATGTAATTTATTCTTACCTTACCTACATTAGTTAATAATGAGTTATTTTTACATAAACCTGTATGGATTTTACTAGTTGGGCTTTTCTTGAACATCTTGACAAACTGAAATGTATTATTTAACTTTTCTTAACTTTTCTTTTTTGTTATTCAGATATTTTGTTATTCAGAGTATTTCTATTTGTTAACCAAAGAAGGTTACATTTTTAAAGTTTTAAAGCTAAAAGGCTAAAACTATTCTATGTTTGACTCAAATTGAAAGAATAAAGAGTTTAATTTCTATTAAGGTTTATAGGGATTTTAAGATGTATCCTAATTAGATTTGAATATTTAAGTTACTTATTGAGTAACTAAGTTACTTTTCAGACAGAGTAATTAGTAAAGTAATTTAAATACAATATTGATGATGCAATTAGTAATAGTAATTAATTACTTTTTGAAAGTAACTTACCCAACACTGAATGCAACACAACAATATGCCTTTATTTGGTTACAACTTACACTGTGGTCAAACAATGTAATATCAAAATAATCACAGACCAAACTATGTAAGAAAATAATAATATTTTAATATTCATAATTATATGGTGTACTGTATGTATGTATATATATATATATATATATATATATATATATATATATATATATATATATATATATATATATATATATATATATATATATATATATATATATATATTTCTACTACTCTAAAATGTTGTTGTTGTTGTTGTT
>CM071962.1:15717500-15720000 GCA_036784905.1 Acrossocheilus fasciatus | reverse complement strand
AGCATATATATAATAAACATTTTAATTATTAGGACTTTCTTGTGATTGTTAGTAATTTACTAGTAATTTACGTTTTACTTAGTGCATGATCCTATGTGATTTTAATTATATACATATAATATACTGTATACAATAGTAATAATAATGTTAAAGCTTTAGTAATTAATCTAGAAAATGTGAACACATGCAATTACAGCAATAACCACAAGAGGACAGTATTCTACTTTTCAGATGTTCACATAGCATTAATACAGAAAGGTTGCTCTCAGTGTAATTGATTTGAAAGGTCTGGAAGGTGCGCATCTGTTTCAGGTTTCATTTGATTGATTCTTTTATTTCTGTGTGCATTAAGAGAGAAATTCATTTAATTCATGTCCTCATTTCAAATAATCCCTTGGTTGCAGAGTGCTAATCTCTGTGCGTTTGACTATTTAGATGCTTCACTTACAATACCAGCATTTTTAGAATAAAATTACCGTGAGGTAAATATTGTGATGGTTTGCAAAACCGTCGGTCCTCACAGATTTTCTTTTCTGACTTCAGCGCAGTAAGTCAGGCATATCATGGTCAGTGTGTAGGCCTACCTCTTTTCTTATTGTAACTCGAGTCTTCAAAGTCCAGGAGAAACATCCTCACAAAGTTTGCATGCTTTCAAAACCTTTTTGGGCCACAGTGTCCCAAAGTAGATTTACCTTCAATAACCATTTATTAAATCTCTGCCCCATTAAAGTCACAAGCTTCCAAGAGCTGGCTGCATTAATCCTGATTACAGGCTGTCAAGCGGAGGAAACGGGGTCTATGTGTCAAGCGTGTCATCGAGAGATGTTTTATCCTCATCTGTGTCTTTCTATCTTGTCAGTTAAGGGCGGGAGAACCCAAAGAGTGAACATCGGGAGATGAGTTTGAGCGCTGATAGTGCAGGGACCGCTTTAGAGACAGAGCAAAAAAGGGTCTTAGAGGGTCCGACACGGTCATGAGTCTTTGAGGTGCACAGTGAACCGGACACATGGAGCGGGGCAGTAGAAGAGCCAGTGGCTCCATCAAACGGGCCTCCATCAAACGCACACCATCAGGCTCTCAGAAGGTAAGAGTGTCCACTGCATTAGGGATGCTTAGGGCTGTTACCTTCAGTTTGATTCAGTGATCCAGAGGTGATAGAGATGAGTGAAATATGTTCCTCTTTACGAGTGAAGTCAGGTGTTTGTGACATGATGCTGAACCAGGTATTCACAGCAGGGTTGTTTTACTTAACTAAAACTATAACTTAAACTAAAACCATGTAAAAACATTTTCATTACCAAAAATAATGAACTAATTTCAACTACTTTCTGTACTAAAATTACAAAAAACTAAATAAACCATGGCTAAAACTTATTAAAACTATATAGACATATTTACAAATAATAATAATAAAAGACAAAAAAGACAACAACAAATATTAAAATATCTAACTCCAATTATTAACAGAAACGATATATTAGTGATACTAAAATGACATGGATTCACAGCTAAAGGGTTTCGTTTTCATCCAATCAGCTTTAAGAATGTGAAAGATTGGAGAAGATCTGACCAATCAACTTGGGCTACATATTCTTATAATTTTTTCCATAATGCACTTCTAATGCAAAATCAGTGCTGCTTGTTATTATTTCTTTACATGTTCTGTGCTTTTTAACTTTTTAACTTTTTAATTTTAAAGCACAGCCACCACAAAATCTGATTTTAGCAGCTCTTTTTACTTTTAGATACAGATTTAAAATCGTAACATGATAGAGTTTAATAGCTATGATACTGTTTTTGAAATCAAATCTTTGCATAGCTATGACAGGAAACACTGGCATCTAAAAATGCCTTGGAAAAAAAAAAACAGCATACACATGAACCCAAATCGAAAATAAGACAGTTATCGAAAAGCATTTGTCCTATTCTGTGTTCTAAGCTCCTGAAACACCGGTGTCTCATATTTTAGAGCAGCCTGTGTGTGTGTGTGTGTGTGTGTGTGTGTGTGTGTGTGTGTGTGTGTGTGTGTGTGTGTGTGTGTGTGTGTGTGTGTGTGTGTGTGTGTGTGTAAATATGCAGATGTAACCCCGTTTGTAATCATTAGCATTTTCATAAGTAATTGTAATTTAATTACACTTTTTTTTCTCAGTAACTGTAACATTTACTTTGTAATTAAATTATGTAACACCATTACATGTAACTAGTTACTACCCAACACTAACTATATTTTAGAAATAATGTAATATAATATAATAGCTCACATTGCATTTTTACTTATATTTACACCTTGTGTTGAAGTGTTTGGAAAGGGATAATGTGAAAAATTAATTTCTTCCCTCTTTAAAACTTGCTGATTATCTTTAAAGTTGTAGCTTTATCAACGGCCACTGCTACGAATTGGAAAACCAAATTTAACTTGTTATAATGTTGCAAAACATGAAGTTAGAGATATATTATATAAAACAGATTTGCATCTTTGATTTAAACCTCTTACTAATCC